>SJYA01001296.1:4657873-4707155 GCA_006410615.1 Neotragus moschatus | reverse complement strand
CCCCCTCCCTACTCCCACCCCCGCACCGAGTGATTTATGTCCCACTGAGGGCCTTTTCCCCTTCAGAGCCCATCTGGCCTTCCTGCCTCAGCCTGCAGCGAGGGTGTAATCCTGTGTTTGCAGCTTTACCGACGGTTTCTATGGAAATTATGACAATATTACAGCTATTGTGGAGCCACGTCACTGCCGATTGAATGAGGAGACGGGACTTGAAAGGGGAAATCTGGAGTTAAATATCAACAACCTAAGTCCTTAGCGACAGTGACTTGTTTTTCGCAATGTGGTTCCTACCCACAGTAAGAAACAATAACAAACTAGTATTGTTCTTATACTAATAATGTGAAGAAGGATTATTTCTCAAATCCCTGGTGGAGATGACACAGAGAAGATAAAAATCAGGCCCCAAGCCAGTGCTCACTGGCAACAACCAGAAATGAGAGTCTCACTTATATGTAGACTAAAAAAAACCCCAAACAAACAAAAACGAAAAACCTCATAGATACATGTGGCTGTTGCCACAGGCAGGGGAGGGCAAACTGGGTGAAGGGGGTCAAAAGCTACAAACTTCTAGTTATAAAATAAGTAAGTCATGGGATGTAACATATAGCATGGTAACTACAGCTAATAATGCTATATTGTATGCTTGAAAATTACTACGACAGTAGATCTTCAAAGTTTTCATCATTAAGAAAAAGTTCTGAAAAAAAAAAAAAGAAGTGAGAGCAAGGTCAAATTTTAGATAGGTTAGAGAACTGAAGCATGTAACTTAAGTAACTGAATATGTCCAATTTCGGCCAGGCTACAACTGCATCTGATTTGGTGTGGTTTGTTAACTACTCTCTCAAATCATCAGAAGAGCTTTGCAAGGGAACTGGGAAATAAAAATGCTTATTTAAGGAAAAGGAGTGGTCAGCACCCATTAATAGTTCCCAAATGTTGAGATAATAAAGCAACCCTAAAACCAGACCTCCACGGAGCATTTCTTGCCAGCACTGTTCGTTACTTTCCTTGTGGCCCATATTTTCCTCCATGAGAGGTTTAAGCTTTTTTTTCAACTCTGTTTTGAAGTTCATTTAAGCAGGATTCTTTTCTTTGTAAGAGAAAATGCAATGCTTTTTACTCAATTTCAAAAGCAATGCAAGTTCACTGTAAAAAAAGAAAATGTGAAAAATATTCTTGGGACTTTTCTGGCTGTCTAGTGGTTAAGACTCTGTTTCTACCACAGGAAGCATAGGCTTGATCCCTGGTTAGGCAGCTGAGATCCATGCGGTGTAGCCAAAAGATAAAAAAAAAAAATGTGAAAAATGTTCTGAAGAAATAGAAAACACAAGTTATCTCACTGCTAAGATCTTGTTAAGTTTCTGTTTAATTTTTTTATTGTGGCTGACTGCGGGTTTGGGGATTTAGACAGAATTCTGGCTTTGCAAGCTGTCTTCACTCATGCAGATTATTGAACCTCTGTAAACGTATTTTCTGGAGAAGGCAATGGCACCCTACTCCAGTACTCTTGCCTGGAAAATCCCATGGACGGAGGAGCCTGGAAGGCTGCAGTTCATGGGGTCGCTGAGGGTCCAACACGACTGAGCGACTTCACTTTCACTTTCACACACTGGAGAAAGAAATGGCAACCCACTCCAATGTTCTTGCCTGGAGAATCCCAGGGACGGGGAAGCCTGGTGGGCTGCCGTCTATGGGGTCGCACAGAGTCGGACACGAGTAGCAGCAAACGCGTTTTCCTACTTGAGTTGTTGTTGATGGTGGCTTCCTTTAGAGGGCGGTGAGCCTAACTAACCCAGGAACACGTTCTCACCCACTGTGTTTCCACAGCATTGTTCTTAATGGTTTCATAGTATTCTGTCCTATGAATAGGTCATAAATAATTTACAGTATCCTGCTATTGAATCAGATGTTCTATACATTTAATGTGAAAATAAAAAGTAACTTCCTATAAATAATCTCTATTCATTCCTTTGTTGTTGTTGTTTAGTTGCTAAGTTGTATCTGATTCTTCTGTGACCCCATGGGCTGTAGCCCACCAGGCTTCTCAGTC
Organism: Neotragus moschatus; assembly: GCA_006410615.1. NCBI lineage: Eukaryota > Metazoa > Chordata > Mammalia > Artiodactyla > Bovidae > Neotragus > Neotragus moschatus. Next base: position 4,705,105 of record SJYA01001296.1, on the reverse strand, counting down.
CATGGGAATCTTCTGGCAAGAATACTGCAGTGGAAAAAAGAAAAGAATACTGGAGTGGGTTGCCATTCCCTCCTCTAGGAGACACTGCCAACCCAGGGATTGAACCTGCATCTGTTGCACTGGCAGGCGGATTCTTTACCACTGAGCCACCAGGGAAGCCCCATCTCTTCCTTTGCTTCCTATATGTTACTCATTAGAGAGGCTCGGTTCACCTGGTTTACAGCAAACACACTGAGCACATTTGACTGTGGAGGAATCAGGAAGAGCAGTTAGGAGCAAGTGGCAGGTTGTGCCCTCATAGAGCTGAGCTAGTAGGCAGAGTGGAAAGAACACTACTCAGGGAAATAGGACACATGGGTCTTAGCTCCACCCTATCAACCCCCTTCTTCTAAGTGTATGACTTGAACATGTGACCTAATCTCTCTTTTCTCATTTATAAAATCTGTGCGATATTCTCCAGGGTTTTTCTGAACAGAATTAAGAAATGTAAAATGCTTTTAAAGTGCCTGGTAGAGCACCATTCACAACAGCCAAAAAAGAAGTAACATTCCAAATGTTCATCAACAGGTAGATGGAAAAAAAACACATGATTAAAAAAAAAACAACACATGATAAATGGATTGACCAACAAAGGTCCATCTAGTCAAAGCTATGGTTTTTCCAGTAGTCATGTAGTCATGTATGGATATGAGAGTTGGACTATAAAGAAAGCTGAGCACTGAAGAATTGATGCTTTTGAACTGTGGTGTTGGAGAAGACTCTTGAGAGTCCCTTGGACAGCAAGGAGAGCCAACCAGTCCATCCTAAAGGAGATCAGTCCTGAATATTCATTTGAAGGACTGATACTAAAGCTGAAACTCCAACAATTTGGCCCCCTGATGCAAAGAACTGACTCATTTGAAAAGATCCTGATGCTGGGAAAGATTGAAGGTGGGAGGAGAAGGGGACAACCCAGGATGAGATGGTTGGATAGCATCACTGACTCAATGGACATGAGTCTGAGTAAACTCTAGGAGTTGGTGATGGACAGGGAGGCCTGGCGTGCTGTAGTCCATGGGGTCACAAAGAGTCGAACACAACTGAGAGACTGAGCTGAACTGAAAATGGAACATTATCCTGACATAGAAAGGAATAAAGTGAGGTGGTTCATTTGTAAATCATACATTGAGTGTTACTTTTAAAAATATGCAGCTACTAGATTTTTAAGTATTACAGAGTAAAGGCAAGAGGGAGAAGGTAGAAAAAGGCCACTCTGGACATCAGAGTTGGAAAAAGGTAAAGTAAAAAAGGTATGAAGTACTGATGGGTGCTATAACATGGATCAACCCTGAAAACATTATGCTACGTGCGAGAAGCCAGGCACAAAAGGGCCTCACATGGTACGATTCCATTTATATGAAATGTCCATTACAGATAAATCTACAGAGACAGAAAGCCGCTTAGTGATTGCCGAGGGCTGGAGGGAGGGGCGAATGGGGAGTGACTAATTAACGGGGTGATGGAAAAGTTCTGGAACTAGAGAGTGACAATAACTATACAACCTTGTAAATGTACTTACTATGACTGAAATTTACTGAAAATGTTTTAAAATGATACAGTTTATGTCATATTTTACCACTGTTTAAAAAAATGGTGTCTGGCATATAATAAGCACTCAATAAATGTTATTTTTCATACTTATTCCTCTCTTGAGATCTCAATTTTCCTGTTTCTAAAGTGAAAGAGAAAAAATGATCTTTCAAACTGCTTCTAGGACTGAGATTCCACAGTCTAGTTGGAGGAGTTTGTCTAGTGATGGAAAACTCTTTTCACTAATATCCATTTCCTGCCCTCCCCTCCTCTGACCTGCTCCCTGCTTCAGAACATTCATTTTTGAAGTTGCCATCACGTCCTCCACACAGTCCCTTCGAGTACCTGACAGATCCCTGACTGCTGGTGATCCGGAAGAGGCTCATGGTGGACTCTCAGTAAATATCTGTTGGACGCACAGATGGATGAGAGAATCTGCGAAGGAAGGAGCGAGAGGAAAACCACTGACTCTGCCAGCAGGCCTCCTGCGTAATCGACTGCAGCTGACCCCAAAGTCAGGTTTCCTGAACGGTGAGCACACATCTTCCAAGAGGTAATAAACACTCACCCAAGGACACTTTCCCTGAAAATTCCTAAAGACATTATTGGCTGAGCCACTATGTCCACTCCCAAAGCGCCTCATTTGCAATCTGTTGACATGTCTTAAGAGTTGGAGGGTGGTTCTTTTTAAACTGGTTCAAGTAGGCAGAAGAAAATTTTAAAAAAGAGTGAGTGAGTCTAGCCTCCTCCCTGTTCACTTAGTACTGCTGAGTTCTGTTCACAGCTGGCAAGAGGTCCTCTCCACCAGCCCCGTTCTGCTCTGTAGCTCCAGGCTGTTTGCTGCCTCATACCTCTCCTATTTTGAGCACCCCAGCAAAGCTTGACCTCCTCCTCCTCCTCGTCACTCAGACTTCCTTTCTTTCTTCCTCACAGTCATTTCCAGGTCATCCTCTTTACCCCTCTTTTTCTTGTCTGTTCTTTACAAAGCCTTGCCTCCACTTCATATTTCATTCTCCAACATACCTTGCATTGGGACTTCCCTAGTGGTCCAGCGGTTAAGAATCTGCCTGCCAATGCAGGTTCAATCCCTGACCCAGGAACTAAGACCACACATGCCATGAGGCAGCTAAGCCCACACACTACAGCTGCTAAAGCCAGCATGGCTACAGTCTGTGCTCTACAACAAGAAAAACCGCCACAATGAGAAGCTGGCGCACCACTACTAGAGAAAGTCTGCAGACAGCAATGAAGACCCAGTGCAGCAAAACATAAATAGATAAGTAAATAAAATATTTTTTAAAATAGCTTGCACTCCCATCAACCAGGATTGAAAGAGACACATGTACCCCAATGTTCATTGCAGCACTGTTTATAATAGCCAGGACATGGAAACAACCTAGATGTCCATCAACAGATGAATGGATAAGAAAGCTGTGGTACATATACACGATGGAGTATTACTCAGCCATTAAAAAGAATACATTTGAATCAGTTCTATTGAGATGGATGAAACTGGAGCCAATTATACCGAGTGAAGTAAGCCAGAAAGAAAAGCACCAATACAGTATACTAAATCATATATATGGAATTTAGAAACATGGTAATGATAACCCTGTATGTGAGACAGCAAAAGAGACACAGATGTATAGAATGGACTTTTGGACTTTGAGGGAGAGGGAGAGGGTGGGAAGATTTGGGAGAATGGCACTGAAACATGTATACTATCATGTAAGAAACGAATCGTCAGTCTATATTCAATACAGGATACAGGATGCTTGGGACTGGTACACGGGGATGATCCAGAGAGTTGATATGGGGTGGGAGGTGGCGGAGGGGGGTTCAAGATTGGGAACTCATGTACACCTGAGATGGAAAAAAATAGAAATAAATAAATAAATAAGTCAACTTCTTTTAAGGTTAAAAAAAATAGTTTGCACTGTTTTCCTCTTTATGATCAGTACACATTTATTTTTAATATTCTCCCTCAATCTTGGACATTCTGAAAGGTGGACAGGTGTTTTTGAGCCTTTTAGATTGTCTTGCATAGTTCCTATACTTCTTTCAAATTTCTAAATCTTTTCATATTGACAAACTGCCATGACTCATTCTGCCATTCCAACACACACACAAACCTATGTCCATTTTATTGTACACAAGATCAGGGATTGACAGACTATTGCTCTTGGGTCTAATCCAGCGTACCACCTGATTCTGCAACTAAGGATTTATTGGCACACAGCCACATCCATTCATTTACACACTGTCTATGGATGGCTTTGCTGTATAGAGTTTAGTAGCTAGGACAGATATCTTATAGCTTGAAAGGCCTAACATATTTACTATTAATACCTGGACCTTTACAGATAAAGTTTACAAACTCTTATTATAGACAATTCAGTGACACCTCATCCTTTTATTTTCAGACACTTAGCTGAAAACAAGAATTGCCAGATATTGTCTTCATTTCAAATCACTTCCACCAATTTCCCGCTCCCTGCTCTCCACTTGTAATCTCATTGGCTTCCTGACTCTTCCTTGCTGGTATAGGAGAAAACTACATCTCTGGAGAGGTTTTCCCTGCCAACCAATTGTGTGAGATATCACCATTCATCAACAGTATTTTTTTCATTCTCAGTATCCATTTATCACACAACTTTCCACCTCACTGACTTTATTTATTTCTATCTAAGTGACAGGATATAGTCAGAAGAACACAGCTCCTCCATCGCACGCTTCCAATTCCATGTAAGGACTGCAGGTTTTCTGGATGGATATAGTCCAGCTTCTTAGAAATAAACCAAGTGATTCTGCTCTCAAAAGAGACGGTCATTAATAGTGGTGCATGGGCTCTGGAGTCTGCAGACCTGGATCTGAGCTCCATCTCTGCCGCCATCCTTTAAATACTATCTGCCTTTAGCAAGCAACTTTAAACCAGGTCAAGCAACCAGCAAACCACAGCACCCAATGAAAATAATTATAAGACAAAAGCAAAAGCAAACAAATGTGACCGATTCAAACTTATTCAAACTTATAAGCTTCTGTACAGCAAGGAAATCATAAACAAAATGAAAAGACAACTTATGGACTGGGAGAAAATATTTGCAAAAGATGCGACTCATAAGAGCTTAATTTCCAAAATATACAAGCTGCTCACACAACTCAACCAAAAAACCCAGACAATCCAATAAAAAAATGGGTAGTATACCTAAATGGACATTTCTCCAAGAAGACTTTCAGATGGTCAACAGACACATGAAAAGATGCTCAACATTGTTAATTATCAGAAAAATGCAAATCAAAACTACAATGCGGTATCATCTCACACCAGTCAGAATGGCCATCATTGAAATGTCTATAAATAACAAACGCTGGAGAAGGTATGGAGGAAAAGGAGCCCTCCTACATTTTTGGCAGAAATGTAAATTGGTGCAGCCACTGTGGAAAACAGGATAGAGGTTCTTCAAAAAACAAAAAAATAATGTTGCCGTATGACCCAATACTCTGAGTCCTGGACATATACCCAGACAAAAATGTATTTCAAAAAGATGCATGTACTCTAAATTTCAGAGCAGCACTGTTCACAACAGCCAAGACATTGAAACAACTCAAAATGTCCATCAACAGGTGAAAGGATAAAGAAAGTGTGGCACATATATACAATGAAATACTACTCACTATTGCCAGTATATGCCATCAAAAAGAATGACATAACGCCATTTGCAGCAACATGGGTGGACTTAAGAGATTTTCATACTAAGTGAAGTAAGTCAGAAAGACAAACACCGTATGATATCACTTACAGTGGGATCTAAAATACGACACAAATAAACTTACCTAGGAAACAGAAGCAGACACATGGGCATAAAGAGCAGACTGTGGTTGCCAAGGGGGAGATGGGGTGGGGGAGGCATGGATTGGGAGTTTGGGATTTGCAAATGCAAACTACAATATTACATATAAAATGGATAAACAACAAGGTCCTATTATATAGCTCAGGGAACTGCATTAAGTATCCTGTGATAAACTATAATGGAAAATAATATTACAAAGAGTATATATGTATTGGAGAAGGAAATGGCAACCCACTCCAGTATTCTTGCATGGAAAATTCCATGGACAGAGGAGCCTGGTAGGTTCCATGGGGTCACAAAGACACGACTGAGCGACTTCATTTCACTTCATGTATATGTATAACTGAATCATTTTGCTATACAGCAGAAGTTAATGGGAATTATAAATAAACTATACTTCAATAAAATAAAATTTAAAAAATAACTATTAGGCATTTGTAGCATTTCATGATAACTATCTGAGTCCCTGTTTACTCGTTCCTTCCCTGGCTCTATCTCCTGGTCTCTTTCTAGAGCCACCTCACTTCCAATATTTTCAGCTTTAGCCACTGAGTTCACCTTTTGGACTCGACCAAACTCTTTTGATTCTAGGAGTACAGTCCTCTTACTCTCCCATAGGTCTCACCAACAGACAGTCTATTTTGGATACTCTTAACCAAGCCAGTTCTAGGCGCTGGGCCCTATTCAGTACTAACTTTTAACTGCCAACATATATTAAGGAACAGCAAAGTGGTGTACAAAAAGCAACTGGATCACCTAAGAGCTTAAATTCTACCTTGTTCATTTCTAGTTTTGTTTGACTATAGGAAGTCAAATCATCTCTCTGAGATTCAGTTTCTCTTCCAGACTGTGGAGTTGTTAGTATCTATTTTGTAGAGTTATTGTGAGGATTAGAAACAGCAGCATCTTGCATCAATTAATATTCCATAAATGATCTTTTCATTAGAATATACCTTGAAGCTCATATTTGTACTCTAAACTCAAGGAAAAGTAAAATTGCTATAGATTAGGGTAGGGACTACTTTGGTAGAGAAAAATTCTCTACCAGGGAGAATTTTGGTAGATCGCCCTTTACAAATTTCTTTCTTCACTGGTTTTTATCTCCAGCTAAGACTTAAAATCTTCTTCTTCTCATGTTTTTTACTTTGTCCGCATTTACTTGGCTTTGTGTTTCCTTAATCTCATCTGCTATTGAGCACTTTGGCCTAGACTGTATCTATCTTTCTTACAGAATTTACACAAAATACTTTCCTGGCTTTATACACTGTAGAATCTTGCCCTTGAAGTTCCATATTGGAAGCAACCACCCCATGCTCAGTAATCCTGCAGCATGAAAATGACCACAGCACAAGTGTCCATTTATAGGAAATTCCCACAGACAAATGGTAATACAATGGATATACAAAAAGATTTAGCTAGAAGGAAGTATACCACTTTCTTATTTACAACAGCAAAAAAGGGGAAAGTAAAAATAAAGTCAAAATTGAAAGCAAAACATAAATTTAAATAGTCCAATTAGAAGGAATAAGTGATTAAAGACGATGTCGCACAGCAGAGTACTATATTGCTATTGTAAGTTATATTTTGGAAAAATCTTTGATGTTCTGTAAAGGTATCATAACAACTTAGATTTTTAAAAATATATAGTTTAGGATTTCAGATCCAGCATGTAAGGAGCTAAGAAGTTGCCACTTCATCCTGACAAGTAAAAAGCTGAAAAAATGTACCAGTTCATAGATCCAGCAGAAAGGAGAGGACACAGAGAAAACCACTGCCTCCCAGATTGGAGAAAACAGAGGGGTGAGTGCAGAATCACACCTTCCCTGAGCGGAAAGTCAGGATCGAACACTCCCAGAGGAAACACTGCTGAGGCAACAAAAGCTGACCTGGGATTGATGGATTGCCGGAGGCACAGCATGGCCAACTTGGAGAGTTAAAAATGCCAGGGGACTCAGTTATCCAGTTATCAGAGAACCCTAAACGTTCTGTGCCTGTTGCCTCCAACAGTTCCATCTCATCCTCAGAGTAAATATTAGAGAAAAAGCCCTGTGGCTTCTTGCTGGGGGAGGAGTATTTTTATTTATACCAGAGCATTCTGTAGGCCTTCCCTGGTGGCTCAGACGGTAAAGTGTCTGCTACAATGTGGGAGACCTGGGTTCGATCCCTTGTCGGGAAGCTCCCTGGAGAAGGAAATGGCAACCCACTCCAGTACTCTTGCCTAGAAAATCCCATGGGGAGGAGCCTGGTGTCCATGGGGTAGCAAAGAGTCGGATACGACTGAGCGACTTCACTTCACTTCACTTCAGAAGAAACTCCTTCACCAGAGCCTAACTTGGGCAGTTTGATCAGAGCCGATCTACCTGACTAGGGGGGAGGAGAAGGGAATATCCAATACTAACAACCTCTAGCCTTCCCTGTGGGAGAAGGAAAGGACACAACTCCAGTCCCCTCCAGCCATCCTGTCCCACCTAATGGGTGACAGGGAAGGATTGTGAAGTTGCTAATGTTCAGATTTCAGAAGTACAGGCTCATCAAAAGACTGAGACCTAATCATAGCACTGCAAAATGCTTACCCTCCACCCACATCTTACCACCACATTAGTGAAGGTCTATTTACTGGAGTTTCTTTTACCCAGGACATTGTGTCTAGCTTTCAACAAAAAATAACAAACCATACTAAAAACAAAAAAACCAAAACACACTCCACAGTTTGAAGAGATTGTATGAACATCAGAAACAGAGTCATCAGGTATAAAAAAGGGTATTATTTAATGATAAAGGGATTAATTCTCCAGGAAGATATAACAATTCTAAATGTATATGTACTTAAAAACAGTGCATTAAAGTATGTGAGGCAAAATCTGATAGAACTTCAAATAGAAAAAAATAAATCCACTATTAAACTTAGAGATTTTAATATCCCCCTATCGAAAATGGACAAATCCAGTAGGCAGAAAAGCAGTAAAGACATAGTTGAATGCAACAGAACTATAAATTAACTAGATATAATTGATATCTACAGACTATTTCATCCAACTACAGCAGGCTTTACATTCTCCTCAAGCTCACACAAAACATTCACCAAGATATACCACATTCTGGGCTATAAAACATACTTTAACTAAATTTAAGAGAACATAAATCTCATAATATTTATTCTCAGACCACAGTAGAATTAAACTACAAATCAATAAGAGAATAATGGCCGGAATATCCCCCAAATACTTGGAGATTAAGCAGCACCCTTCTAAGTAACACACTGGGCAAAGCAGAAATCTCAGAAGAAATTTTAAAATATTTTGAGAGAATAAAAGTGAAACCACAACATACCAAACTCCATGGAATGAAATTAAAGCAGTGCTTAGAGGAAAATGTATAACATTGAATGCATATATTAGAAAGGCAGAAAGATCTAAAATCAAGTCTAAGTTTTCATCTTAGGAAACTAGAAAAGAAAGACAAATTAGATCCAAATTAAGCAGAAGAAAAGAAAGCAAAAATTAGAACAAATCCATTCAATTGAAAACAAACAAACAAAACCAGAGAAAATTAAAACCAAAAGCTTGATTTTTCAAAAAAAGTCAATAAAACTGATAAGTATCTAGGCAGGATAGTTAAAGAAAAAAGAGAAGACATAAATTATATGTATAAATTACATATATCTGAAAAAAGAGGGGGATATCATCATAAATTCCATATATACTAAAAAGATAATAAAGGAGTATTATGAAAAACTCTATGCTCATAAACTTGATAACCCAGATAAAATGGACTCATTTCTTGAAAGACACAAACCACTAAAACTCACACAAGAAGAAATGGACAATCTGAATATTTGATGATAAGAAACTAAGGAACCAATATTATTCAACTTCTATACTTACTATAAAGCTACAGTAATCAAGACAGTGTGATATTGCCAAGAAATAGATTCATATAAATACAGTCAACTGATCTTGGAAGGAAAGTTATGACCAACCTAGATAGCATATTGAAAAGCAGAGATATTACTTTGCCAATAAATGTCCATCTAGTCAAGGCTATGGTTTTTCCAGTGGTCATGTATGGATGTGAAAGTTGGACTGTGAAGAAAGCTGAGCGCCGAAGAATTGATGCTTTTGAACTGTGGTGTTAGAAGACTCTTGAGAGTCCCTTGGACTGCAAGGAGATCCAACCAGTTCATTCTAAAGATCAGTCCTGGGTGTTCATTGGAAGGAATGATGCTGAAGCTGAAACTCCAATACTTGGGCCACCTCATTCGAAGAGCTGACTCATTTGAAAAGACCCTGATGCTGGGAGGGATTGAGGGCAGGAGGAGAAGGGGATGACAGAGGATGAGATGGCTAGATGGCACCACCGACTCAATGGACATGAGTTTGGGTGAACTCCAGGAGTTGGTGATGGACAGGGAGGCCTGGTGTGCTGCAGTACATGGGGTTGCCAAGAGTCGGACATGACTGAGCGACTGAACTGAACAGAACTGATCTTGGACAAAGGAGTGAAGGGAATACAATGGAACAAAGCCAGTAGGTGCTGGAACAACTGGACATCCACAAGAGAAAAATGAATCTAGACAAGATCTTACACCCTTTACAAAATTTAGTTCAAAATGGATCACAAACCTAAAGGTAAAATGCAAAACTCTAAATCCCTAGAAGATAAGACAGAAGAAAATCTAAATGACTTTGGATATGGCAATGACTTTTTAGATACAACAGAGGTACAATTCACAAAAGAAATAATGAATAAGGTGAACTTGATTAAAATTTTAAAACTTGTGCTCCACACAACAAAATGACCAGAGAATCAGAAGACAAGCCACAGACTGGGAGAAAATACTTGCGAGATACACAAATGATAAGGGATCCTTGTACAAAATATAGAAGAATGTTTAAAACAATAATCAAATGAACAACCCAATTTAAAAATGAGCAAAAGACCTGAACAGACACCTCACAAGAAGAAAATATACAGAGGACAAGTAAGCATATACAAACATGTTCAGCATGTTATGTCATTAGAGAGCTGCAACATAGTTGCAACTAAGGCAACAATGAGATATTGCTGCTGCTAAGTCACTTCAGTCGTGTTGACTCTGTGCAACCCCATAGACGGCAGCCCACCAGGCTCCCCCATCCCTGAGATTCTCCAAGCAAGAACAGTGGCGTGCACTGCCATTGCCTTCTCCAATGAATGAAAGTGCAAAATGAAAGTGAAGTCGCTCAGTCGTGTCCGACTCTTAGCGACCCCATGGACTGCAGCCTTCCAGGTTCCTCCATCCATGGGATTTTCCAGGCAAGAGTATTGGAGTGGGGTGCCATTGCCTTCTGCCATTTCCTTCTCCAGGGGATCTTTCCGACCCAGGGATCGAACCCAGGTCTCCTGCATTGCAGGCAGACGCTTTACCGTCTGAGCTACTAGGAAAGCCCCACATACCTATTAGAATGGCTAAAATCCAAAATAGTGATAATTCCAAAAGCTGACAAGGGTGTGGAACATCAGGAATTCTCATTCATTGCTGGTGGGAATACAAAACTTTATGAGACAATTTAGAGATTTTTTTAACAAAACAGAACATATTCTTTTTATACAATCCAACAATCACACTCAACTTACTGAAGCAAATTAAAAATTTATGTCCACACAAAAAGCTTCAAATGAAAGTTTACAACAGCTTTAATCTTGACTGCCAAAACTTGGACACAACCAAGATATTCTTCAGTAAGTGAATGGATAAGTAAACTGTAGTAAATCTAGACAATGGAATATTCAGTGCTAAAATGAAAAGACGTGGAGGAAATTTAAACATATTACTGATAAAATAAAACAACCTGAAAAGGTTGGATATTATATGATTCTGACTGTATGAGATTCTGGAAAAGGCAAAACTATAGAAACAGTTTTTTAAAAACGTAGTTGTCAGAGGTTAGAGGAAAGAGAGGGATGAATATACACAGCATGAAGGATTTTTAGGGCAGTGAAAATACTCTGTATGATACAATAATGACGGACACATGTCATTATATATTTGTGAAAATCCAGAGGATGCACAACACCAAGAGTGAACCCTAATGTAAACCATGGACTTCAAGTGATGAGAATGTGTCAATAGATTCTCAGTTGCAACAAACTCTGACGCTGGTAATGGAGGTGGTTATGCAAGAATGGAGGAGGTTATGGATGAAAAATATGGGAAATCTCTGTACTTTCCACCCAATTATGCTCTGAACCTAAACTTACTCTCAGAAATAAAGTTCAATAAATGCTTCAAAAAGCGGTTTAAAAAAATTGCTTACAAACAGATAATGCTGCATGTTCCCACTTATATTTTAAAATGGAGAAAGTACACTGCTGTTAACAGCAGTTTTTTCTGAGAGATTAGGATGAAAGGCAGTTTATGTTTTCCTGTTTGTCTGTTTCATTCATCTTTGTTCCTCCAATACTAGCCTTTGATTGTGCACCTACATAATTAGTGATTAGCAAATGGTTTTGAATCAATGAGAAAACAAAAAATTAGTGCATAAAGGGAGATCTGGGGACTTTTCATTATATTTATGGTGACCCTTGTTATCCATATCCCATTGGCCCAGCCCCACACATACATTTTTATAAAGTACACTGAGTACTAACCAGCACCTGGCCTGCAGCCTCATCACAAACCTTCAAGGGCTGTGAACTTTTCTCTAGTTGCTAGTCCATAAAAGAGGATATGTCCCTGAAGAACTCAGGCTGACAATGAATTCACTAATCACTATAATATTAGAACCACTGACTGCTACAGCATTGTTCCAAAGATCACAGACTTACAGTACTCACCCAACTGGGTAGGCAAGACAAGCCACCAGAGTACAGGAAAAAAATATCAGGATACACTTGTATCTCTGACAATATCTCTTTTTTAGTTTGTACCTTTTCTTTGTATTTAATAATGTCATAAGATATTAATACATTATTTGTATATGTAACTTACATCTATGCATGGCGTGCCAAGCAGAGATATCAGTTCAGTCCCTGGGTTGGGAAGATCCCCTCAAGAAGAGAATGGCAACCCACTCCAGTATTCTTGCCTGGGAAATCCCATGGACAGAGAAGCCTGGTGGGCTACAATCCATGGAGTCATAAAGAGTTGGACACGACTTAGTGACTAAACAACAACAATAATATCTATATGTAGTTTTAAATTTAATAATGCCATAAGATATTAATATATTTATATACATAATATATATATGCACATCTGTGTATACATATATGTATATATTATATATAATAGTATATACTATATATACATGTCATATATACATATATATAATGTATATTGTATATACATATATGTGTATATGTACTACATATATATATACAGAAAGAGAGCATGCTCTAAAATTTTCTGCATAAAGGTACACAATCAGAAAAGGTCATAGACCATCTGGTCCAGCCCCTTTATTTTAGAAAAGATGAAACTAAAACTCAGAAAAATAAGGTAACTTGCCTATCAGTTATTCAGTCGTGTCCGACTCTGTGATCCCATGGACTATAGCTCACCAGGCTCCTCTGTCCATGGGATTCTCCAGGCAAGAATACTGGAGTGGGTTACCATGCCCTTCTCCAGGGGCTCTTCCTGACCCAGGACTCAAACCCAGGTCTCCTGCATTGCAAGCAGATACTTTATCATTTGAGCCACTTGGGAAGCAAGTTTAACAACTTACCTAAACTGTATACCTGAAGAAAACTAATGGTTAAAGGAAGGTAATGCTTTACTCAGTTGTCTTTTTTGTTTTCCTGCCTCATTTCACTGATTTTGACGGAGTTAAACTGTTTTTTAAATATCATGTGAGACAAATTTTAGCATTTTCCTAAAAGTTTAATTTTTAAAATGTGCTTACACACCCCAGTGGACCTTCTCCCTTGTCCTGCAAAAGGAGGGCTGAACTTGCACTCAAGGATGGCGCTCTTCTCAGCCAGATTTCCTCTTCCTAGGGAGCTTTACCTGCCTTCTCACAGGAACAGTATTTGCAGGGATAATGCTCAGTGGAAACTAATCATAGAATCAGCTATAGAAATCACCAACAGAAAAGCATTACAGACAGTCCTCTGGTCTTCTAAACCATTACTGGCAAGCATGGTCAGCAAAGCTCTGTCTCCAGGGACCATTACTTTGAGGCAACTCTGCCAATCACAGCATTACTTCGAACCCACAGTTTTTATGTTCCTCAAATGCCTACTGTCAAACTAAAGTTTTGAATGGTTTCAAACACTTCCAGGTTTGGTAAAGTAAATATACTCTCAAATTCAAGTGTGGCCTGAGGGCCAGGAAGAGCTTTTTTTCCCCAGCCTGAGTGTATACTTTAGTTTGTCAGAGCAGCAAATGCCTTTACATTAGAGTATGGATGGGATGACCAGAGAGACCTAGAATTCTATTGCCAGCTGTCTTCCTTTGTGGAGGGTAAGGACAAAGACTTCAATTTCTCTGAATCATTTTGAAAACCATCACTCAGGTTTTTTTTTTTTTAAAGGCAAATGGTAAAAGGTAAGAGACACATCTCACTTGTTTCAAAATTCTCTCCTCCTAGAACCAAAAGCCCTGCTGAATTCATAAGGAAACATTTTTGCACAAAAGTGGCCCATGTGAGAAGCTGGGAACTAGAAAGGACCCCCAGTTCCCAAAAGGGAGTTATCAATAGACCTATGTAATCATAATGTCATTGCTTAGTTTTTACGGATGACAGTCTTTGCAGAATCATTTGCTCTTGGCAGACCATATATGATAATTCTCCTCCCTTTAGTAATTTCTTCACTGCTAGAGAAAATTCTGCATATGTGGAAACCATCTTGACAAATGGTGAAAAATATTTTCTTTTCACTTAGAATTGCCTTTTTTATACTGTCAGAAATTATAAACAAAATGTTGTGTGGAGAATTTTGGCAATATGAATGCCTAGCATGAGAAAAATGTAAATATACAATTTAACAAAATGTTTACAAATAGGTCCAGAACCACAAGAGAAACACCCAGAGATATCTCAAACCTGGAACTTGGCATTTGGAGGATAGTTCAGTGACATTTTTTACATTTTTATTCTGGAAAAACACTTTTGTTATTTAATCCTTTCATAAGGTATTCATTTATTAACCAAACTGATTTCCTTCAGGTGGGAATTAATAACTATATATGCTAGAAATAAAGCATATTTTAATTTTATCATGATATTTTTTTAAAAACTCTTTTGATAGCTGCAGAATTAACTTGCAAGAATAAGGATTTTGCAGCAAAGACTGTTCTCAAAGATTGAGCAACTGAGCTCCAAGGATACTGAATAATGGGCTGGCAGTGAGATGTAGATGGTTTTTAAAGTGCGTGTAGTGGGAAGATCTGTGTGTGTTGTGTGTGTGTGTGTGTGTGTATGTCTGTTCTTGACATGTAACCATAATGTAGGGCAAGGGCAGATCTTCGCACTATCTATGTCAGGCATATAGAAAATGTTCAAAAAGAGATATTATCAAATCTATAGACAGTTCAAATCTGGAATAAGGGATATTTTATTATAGAATTAACCTTCAAAATTATCCTGATAGTAGAAAAATAAGCTAAAGTGGTGATGAATATTATAGAGGGAGGAAAAAGTTAAAATCCTACAGTTAAAGAGTTTTTCTTTCCTTTTGGTTTTAAGTTCAACTGTAGCAACATAGTATGCAGATATCCTGCCTTTAAGAAGCAACCGTTAGAACTGTACATAGAACAATGGACTGATTCAAAATTGGGCAAATAGTACAACAAGGCTATACATTGACATCCTGCTTACTTAACTTCTATGAAGAGTACATCACAACAAATGCCTGGCTGGATGAATCACAAGCTTGAATCAAGATTGTGGGGAGAAATATCAACAACTTCAGATATGCAGATACTACTACTCTAATGGCAGTAAGTAAAGAGGAACTAAATAGCCTCTTGATGAGGGTGAAAGAGGACAGTGTATACATTGGCTTGAAATTCAACATTCAAAAAACTAAAATCATGGCATCTGGTGCCATCACTTCATGACAAATAGAAGGGGGGAAAGTGGAAGCAATTACAAATATTTTCTTGGGCTCCAAAATCACTGTGAACAGTGACTACAGCCATGAAATTAAAGGACACTTACTCCTTGGAAGGAAAGCTATGACAAACCTAGACTGCATTGTTCAAAAGAAGAGATATCACTTTGCTGACAAAGGTTCATATAGTCAAAGCTATGGTTTTTCCAGTAATCATGTATGGATGTGAGAGTTGGACCATAAAGAAGGCTGAGCTCCAAAGAGATGATGTTTTCGAACTGTAGGCTGGAGAAGACCCTTGAGAGTACCCTGGACTTCAAGGATATCAAACCCATCAATCCTACAGGAAATGAACCCTGAATATGCATTAGCTGAAGCTGAAGCTCCAATAGGTTGGTCACCCGATGCGAAGAGTTGACTCACTGGAAAAGACCTTCATGGTGGGAAAGATTGAAAGCAAAAGGAGCAGGGGACGACAGAGGATGAGGTGGATAGACAGAATCACTGACTCAATGACATGTATCTGAGCAAATTCCAGGAGAGAGTAGGACAGAGGAGCCTGGAATGCTGTAGTCCATGGGGTCACAAAGAGTTGGATATGACTTAGCAACTGGAAATCAACATCCTGGCTTATGTGGAAAAGTTTCTGAAGGCTTGAATGACATAGAATTTACTATGGAGACAACAGCAGGACATGGATTACTGAATTATTATGTGTAATCTTTACTATGGAATCATAAGTTGTATATAAATCAGGGAAAGTAACTAGCCTAATGCACTTGGACATGGCCATATCCCATGTAGAACACTCTGCTCAGTTCTGGGCACTATATTTTTGAAAGAATATGTATAAAGTATATTAATAATATAATCTGAAAAGGAAATCCAAGTGGTGAAAAGCTCATAGAAGGGAGAGCTGAAGAAACTAGGAATAATAAGGCTAAAAGGAGAATTTTAGAGAGAATGTGCTAATTGCCCTGAAACGTATAAAAGGCAGTAAAAGCAAAGGGTAATAATAATTAACATGTATTGAGTATCATATGCAAAGTAGTCACTGTTATCTGCATTTTGCAAAAGAGGAAAACTGAGGCCCGGAGAATACGTTACACATCTATGGCCACATAATTTATAATGGTTGAGCCAGTTTTCATCCCACTAATCCACCCCCAGATCTGGGAGAGAGATTAAAGCTATTTCCCAAATATTTCTAGTCTCCATTTTACAGAATCCTAGTAAGACTGTTAACTTTCTCAATTTTTTTGAAGGTGAACATGAACTGATGATTTGCTCTGGTCCAGGAAATATGGCCATAAGTCATATACATGACTTTAGTGTGGGAGTTTAAGAGTCTATGAGCAATTTTCCATGTGCTTTTTCTACCTTGGATGTGAGGACATGGAACTCCATCAGTCTAGGTCTCTGAAGGGCAATGATTAACAGCTGTCCTGAAGATCCAGGATAGACAAGTAGCAGTAGCAAAAACCAAACCATTATTGTTTGATTAAGCCACCGGGATTTGAGGACTGTTTGTTACTGTGACATTATCTCAGCTTTTCTGACAGATACACAAGCCTACATGCTTAAACTCATTAAAATATATCACCATAAGGAAACATTGTTATTCGTATATTCTCAGAACCAAGAATAGTTTGTAGAAACTAAGGTAGGTAGACTTGGACTTTTTTTTTTTAATGTAAAATCCTCCAAAATTGCTTCATGTGAAGAAGTGAGCTCCCTGAAAATGGTAGTATTTAAACAGAGACCAGATGATGATTTTGTACCTACATAGCGAAAAAAATGGCTTCATTACGGGAGTTTTCCAAACTTTTATCCAGCATCTCCAATGTACCAGGCATTTCAGCCACAAAGATAAATCCAAACACCCTATCTTCATCCTGGAGGAAATAAGTTCAGAAGTAGATAACCTCTGATCTCTCTTCGATCAGTGTGATTCAACTAAATTAGAGATAATAAAAGGTCTGGATAAAGCTGACAGCAAGCCCGAACTTAGAAATAAGCATGCAGCACGACAAATCCTGGTTGTATTATTATTTTTCAATTAAGAGCCAAAAGTACAGGGTTTGCAAAAAGAAAGAAAAAGAAAGACATGTTGGGTTTAAAAGAGGAACATTTTCCCTTTCTCTAGTTACCATTCTTAAATCCTGCAAACCAGGCATATTATCTGGCTTACATCAGGGGTGTTCCAGCAAAGGGAATAGCACTGACTCATAGCAATTGTTACCGACCTTTTCCATCACCTCTCCCATCCCTTCGAATCAGGAAGGGGACATTTCAATACTTATCAAAGTCAGATCTGAAAAGAGGCAATAATCTTTCCGTAGGGCCATTCTTCAGTTTCAAAATCAGCCAAACCCTTCCCAAAAGATCAGAAGCTTTTCCTAAAAGGGTATTTAAGTGGGACCTAGAGGAATCCCACATTCTAAGGATGATGTGAAAATCACAAACTAAATGAGTGATTCCAAGACACAGTGACGTGGTTCCCCAAAGGCACCTTAAAACCACCCTCATTTTGGTACTTTCTTTCCTATTATCAATTCTTAAAACTTATTTTATTTTTTTTTAAACTTCCAAAAATCAAGCAGCACAGAGAAGTTCTCTCCTTTCACTGGCTCGATGCATTTTAATGGAAAAACATCTAAAACTTGAGTTAGCATTAACTTTAATTGCTCTGAGGCAAACATTTCCATTTCAGGTTATGATTCATAACCGTATTAGTCCAATACAATATATGCAGCCTGGATTTTGCAGCCACTATCTAGAAAAGGGTGAGGTATCTGGTTACTATTGTTCCCCAACTCAAAAGGGTCAGTTTGAACTCCTGAATACTCCAATCCCTCCCGCCCAGGCCCTGAGTTTTCTGAACTATGGTCCTGCTTTTTAATGAAATAAATGAGGGCAAGCCGAGTTTCAGTGCCACATCTTAAGTGCCATATCTTAAGCTCAGTGTGACATGAGTTTCTGAAAAATACACACTGAAAAAACTGGCTTTGGCACATGGAAGAGCAGTAGGAACTTGCAGCTGTACTAGTTTAAAATGCGCCCTTAATACTCTTGCCTATTTTCAAAACTACAATACCACTCTTGCTCAGACAGCTGGCTCCCCAGCCTCCTGGCTCCCCAGCCTCCTGGCTCCCCAGCCTCGCTCCAAGCTACCTACACAAATATACACTTAACAAACACAGATGTGAAATGTCGACCTAGGGCAGAAGAGAAGCAAGAAGTTTCGGGTGTTTAGTCTGGTGGCTCCACACTGAAAAGTTTCAGGAGCAGAGCTGATGTTGGAAGAGTGAGAGGGGAAACCGCCCAGCCTGTACTTTCATCCGGGTACTATGGAAATGACCCCGCTTTCCCGGGACCAGTTTGCCCTCTGCCCTGGTGACCTGGGTTGAGATTTAATCTAGAGTCAGAAGGGAGATCAAAAAGACAATTGTGCCTGGTGGGTACCCAGACCGAAAGAAGGGCTAGAATTCACTCAGCCCTCCTGCACTGGCCGGGCTGACACACCCACTCAGAACCGATGGCCCGGGGATGCGGCAGGGAGGGGAGGGGACCCACGCACCCCGTGTCCCGCGCGCACAAAGATGCTACAGTGGGGACACGGGTGAAAAATCCAGATTCGGGTTGCAAGGTCTCAATGCACTCGGCGGAGGGTGCCCTTTTCCTCCCCCTAGTCCTCCATCCCCCCCAACAAAGTGAACGAGAGAAAGTTGTGCCCGGGCCAAGGCGCCCCGGGGATGGAAAGGGAGCGAGGACAGGCGGAGAGAAAACCCGGGCCCCCTTACCTTGTCTTTGGGGCCGAGGTTTTGCAAAACCTCCTTGCCGGTGGCGCTCCGGATCTCCACCCCAGCAGGCGCGGGCGACGCGAGCGCGGGCTCCCGGCTCTCCTCCCGGCCTTGGCCCCGGTGCGGGGTATCCCCCTCGGCGCCAGGTCGGCTCCCCGAGCCTCGGACACTGCCCTGGCTGCTCCGGGGAGTCTTCGCGCCGCGCTGCCCCACGCTCAGGGCATCGAAATCCAGCGTCTTGCTCTCGAAGGCGCCCTCCACGTTGCAGAACATGCCGCCGTACTTCTGCCGCGGGACCTGGTCGGTGGTGCCCGGTCTGGCCAGGTACACGGGCAGATCGTCTTCATGGGAGCTGTCCCAGCCTCTGCGGCCCGAGGCCATGGTTGGATCGCGACAGCGGCCCGTGAGTTCTCTTCCCCAAAGGCGGAAAGGGCAGCAGCCGGCAGCGTGCGCCGAGCCACAGTGACTGGGGCGGGAGGAGGCGCCTGAGCCTTCGCGCCAGAGGCGGCAGTGCTGCTCCGGTTCCTGCCAGTCCCCTGCGAGCCCCGAGCCAGCGAGCGCAGCCCTTGGGCCGGAGCGGCAGCGTGTTCCGCTAGTCCGCCTCGCCCGCCCAGCCGGCCGCACCTACTGCGCGCCGGGACCCTAACGTGGCCTCCAGCGATCACGCGTCCCCGCCGCCCATCCAAAGGAGAAATCCAACTTGGCGCGCGCACGCACACACAGGCACGGTTCCAGCTCGCCCAACAACCCCCAGGTGGACACTCAAGAGCTCGCCTCACTCTCATGTGAGCACAAACCCTGTTTTACCCACACTCACTCCCGAGTTGGCCTCCCAAACACAAGTCTGTGCCCCACTCAGGTAAGGAAACTTTGTTGGCTCAGGTGGGTTGATATAAACTCCAAATTCCTCCTGATTTACAGCAACACACACACACACACAAACTCAAATTTACCAGACTCACAATCTCAGACTTTGTTTACCCATAATCCCAGACTCTGTCTCATCCTAATCTTAGAATCGTCTCACAGTTGCTCCCGGTTCTAGAAAATGCCTCACAAACCTGCATCCTCACATAATGAACTCCTGAATTATTGGCTTACAGAGCTCTATAGACACATCATCTTATTGACAATCACAAGAAACCTGTAACAGACTCACGCACTTCAACTTATGCTTTTAATTTTTCTTTGATGTGGACTGCTCCCCAACCAGGGATCCAGCTGCACCCCCTGCATGGGAAGGGGAAGTCTTAACCACTGGCCCACCAGGGAAGTCCCACTTCAACCTAGTCTTACTTCACATATTTCACCCCGGATTTTGCTTTTTATCCACCCTTAATTTATTTACTTTTGGCCATGACTTGCTGGCATGTGGGATCTTAGTTCCCAGACCACGGATCAAATCCACTGCTTTGGAAGCTGGAGGCTCAATCACTGGACCACCAAGGAAGTCACTTAAAAGATTTTTTTGAAGTATAGTTTTGGTTTGAATTGTCTGGTTTTCTACTATGTGCTTACCTAAATAGATAAAAGATGAAAACCACATCTATTTTTTTTTTTCTTAAGGTGTCAAAGTTTTTTGTTTGTTTGTTTTTTGGTCGAACCTCCAGCCATGAGGAATCTTAGTTCCCCTGATTAGGAATGGAGCCCATGCCCCCTGCAGTGGAAGCCCAGAGTCTTAACCGGTGGCCCACCAGGAAAGTCCCTATCCACCCCTGATTTGCATCACACACAATTACACTACCGATCAGACAAGCCTTGCAAAGTCCTCTTCATACTTCGTCCTCATTGGACAACTTCCTGGCTGATACCTCACTTACTGAGGCCAGAACCCTACACTTGGCCCCACACACAAGACCAGATTTACCTCAAAATTGAGAACCAAAGACTTTGCCACTCCTATTAGCAGACACACACTCAGGTATCACCCAGGCATATGCACACTCTCACATCCGAAGCCTCTTCTTTGTCCACCCACATACACTCTGTGCCAGACTGCCCCATGAACACAGAGTTCACAGACTCAGAGCTCACACCGTATGTGCACACCCTGCCTAAGCTCCAAGCCTGTAACGCCCATCTTCAACTGGACCCCTTCTTGGAAATTCACTCTTGCAGTTATTTAGTCATCGAACATGAACTGCACGCCCACTCTGCTCTTCAGAAGGAGAGACAGTGTTAAACACGGCAGATGAAGGCCTGTCCTCATTGAAAGTATAGACTGCAACCACCCACCTGGGTAGCTCAGTCATTCACTGGCCTGCCCAACTTCATCTTCTGAATTCTCCACTACATCATAAGCTCCATGAAGGCAGATATTTGATCTGTTTAGTCTACCTTTGGATAATATCTTGAGTCGAGAGCATCTGTTGGCACTTAAGGTATTCCGTAAATCTCTTTTGAATGGATGGATGATGATGATAATATTAAAAACAACAGTAGGGAACATTCATTGGTACAGTTGCTGTGTGCCACTCATTAATGTAATTGTTTTCCATATATGTATTAATTCATTTAGTGCCCATAAGCATTTGGGAGGTTTCTTTGTGCGCATAGACATGATCTTTAGAGGCATCTACACTGAAGTTCATGAATTGAAACTCTGAACATCAGTTTGGGGGGAAATTGGGATTGTGGGAAATGGGATCTCAATGGCAGGCCTGTAACAGCCTTGGTGGTTTGAAGGATAGAAGTTGACATAAACTCAAATCAAAGCAAGTATGTTAACACCAGTTATACTTACCTCACAGTGAGGAGAAAGGACCTTAAAGGCTGTCTATATTCCATCAAAATTACTGACTTCCTTTGGGCAGCTGTTCCTTTTTAATAAATGCTGGTGATGTTGGACTCAGAAATTTATGTGAGGGATTTCCCTGGTGGCCCAGTGGTTAAAAATCTATCTGCCAGTGCAGGGGTCATGGGTTTGATCTCTGGTCCAGGAAGATTCCACATGCTGTGGGGCAACTAAGCCTGTCTACTGTAACTCCTGAAGGCTGCGCACCCTACAGGCTGTGCTCTGCAAAAAGAGAAGCCACCACAATGTGAAACCCATGCACTGCAGCTAGAGAAAGCCTGCACACAGCAATGAAGACCCAGCACAGCCAAATATAAATAAATATATTTTTAAAAGAAATGTATATTAAAAAAAAGAAAGTCATGTGAAATATCCATAAAACAGGCCATTCTCTCCCTCTTTGCTCCTATAGGTTACCTTTCTCTCCTTTCCCATTGCTTTCATCTCTCCTCCTTTAATTGATTCATCTTCAGACTGTTAGGAGGACACTTGCTATGTGTCCAGCATTGTCCTGGGTTCCTTCCCTGGTGGAACACAAGTCTAGTGGCAGGGAACTGACAGTAAGAAAGATTAGGTCAGATAGTCACAAGAATTATGAAGAAAGTAAGATAGCCAGTTTTTTAATTTGCCAGCCAGGAAAGACTTGAAGTCTTCCCTCTCTGACTTTCTATGAACACTACTGGCACTTTCACTGCCAGGAGCAGCAACAGTAAAGATACCAGCTAACATTTATCAGGAGTTCCGTGCTAAGTTCAGGGCTAAGGGTTTCCATTGTGTCTTGATTAATCTTAATGACACTGTGAGTCAAATGACATTATTTTACTAGTGAACCTGAGACTCTTAAGTGGCCAAGCTATGACAGAATGGTAACTGGAAGCAAAATATGTGCCAAGAGTCCAAGGTTTCCTTTGAGAGGCGCACATTCTGAAGGTAGACCAGGCTTGTCTGTTTTCCCATGTGTGGGCATAGATATGCTCCCTTGTTGGAGTTACATTGCCTCACCACTATGACTGTTGAAATGCACATGCCCCATAATTACATTTGTTGATGAAACATCACCTTTAAAAGTCTGCATATACACATATGTGTTTAATTAAGAAAGCCAAGCAGTCCTGAAATGAAGACTGAAATGGGAATGGCTGATCTGACTCCAGTTCTGCCTCTATGTGGCCTCTGGCCAAGCATCTTACTTAACTTCTAGATGTCTTTCTTCTTTGTATTTGCCTCACCCACTTAACAGATTTATTAAGGACTGCATTCCTTGAGTAAGATATTGTGCTGAGAACTCCACATGCATGGCCTTAACCTTCATAACAACCCCATAAATTTGGTGTCATTATTCTCATTTGACTGGTGGAGAAAACAAGGCCTGGACAAGTTAAGTTTCTTGCCCAAAGTATCACACCTAGCACTTCAAGCTTGAATTCAAATCCTTCACCAGCTAACTCAGAGCCTGTGCTCTTAAAAAACATCCCACAACAGACTTCTAATATAAGGATCCAAAGGAGAATAAAAGGAAAGACTAAAAGTGAGACATTAACAAAGAAAATTATTCTAATAATACGTAAACAATATCCAGCTGTTTCAGGGCAGAGGTTAACTTTAATCAGGGCAAACATTCACATAAAGAAACACCCTACCAGTGTCAAGCTAACAAAGGACACAGCCCCATGAACACAAGGTGATTTTGTCACATCTCTCCCTAGAGAAGTAGAGGAGACATTACTTAGGGCAGTCACAAACATAAGAGAACCATTATGTCTGTGGCCACCTTAAGTCACTTCTTGGTGAAAAAGTTATCCAAAACCACATACAAACAGCAAGCTATTTCTCTAACCAAGCAACAAAATGGAGCTTTCCACTTGTCACATACCTGATCAGATTTGCATTTTCTGTAACTGTAGTAAATGACTTGCCAGTTTGCACTGAGATGACCTGTGAAGTGAGCCCATAGGGTATCTGATTATAACTTCAGGGAAAGGTATTCCGGTGGCATCTTCTATTACCTATAGATCAGCGGAAGGCAGAGACTCCTGGACAGTAAGCAAAGGCATGCGCGGAGCAATCCGGATACAGCATTGCCTAGGACATCTTTGATGTGAAATAAGCTGCACTACAGTCGTTTTTGTTTGTTTTGTCTTGGGAAGGGAGCGTTTTATAAAGATGGGGGCAGGATAAGATAGGGATGAGTTTTAAGAGATACAAACTACTATGTATGAAACAAACAAGGATATATTGGACCAGCTTCCCTGGTGGCTCAGCTGGTAAAGAATCTGTCTGCAACGCAGGAAACCTGGGTTTGATCCCTGGGTTGGGAAGATCCCCTGGAGGAGGGCATGGCAACCCACTCCATTATTTTTGCCTGGAGAATTCCATGGAGGAGCCTGGTGGGCTACAGTCCATGGGGTCACAGAGTTGAACATGACTGAATGACTAAGCACAGCACAGCATATATTGGACAGCATGGTGAATATAGGCAATATTTTATAACAACCACAAATGAAGTATAATCTATAAAAAATTTGAATCACTATGTTGTACACCTGAAACTAATATAATACCATAAACATACTATACAGCAATTCAAAAAAAGTCATAAACTCTCAACACATATGGGAAAATGTGAACAATGGCAGATTAAGTGAAGAAGCAGGACGTAAAAGTAGGCATATGTCATGTTTATGACTGTTAATTATGTTAACTATTAACAAGGGATAAACAAAAACTTTAACAGTTGTGTTTAGGTTATGCGTATTTTTCTCTTTTTTGCTAAACTTGTAATGGTGTTATCAAATTTTTTTAATGGAGTATAATTGCTCTACAACGTTATGGTAGTTTCTGCCAAACAACAAAATGAACCAGGTACCAGTTCTCTTCAATTCAGTCTCTTAGTCATGTCCAACTCTTTGTGACCCCATAGACTGCAGCACGCCAGGCCTCCCTGTCCATCCCAACTCCCAGAGTCCACCGAAACTCATGTCCATTGAGTCGGTGATGCCATCCAACCATCTCATTCTCTGTCATCCCTTTTTCTTCCTGCCTTCAATCTTTCCCAGCATCAGGGTCTTTTCAAACGAGTCAATTCTTCCAATCAGGTGGCCAAAGTATTGGAGTTTCAGCTTCGATATCAGTCCTTCCAATGAACACTCAGGACTGATCTCGTTTAGGATGGAGTTGTTGTATCTCCTTGCAGACCAAGGGACTCTCAAGAGTCTTCTCCAGCACCACAGTTCAAAAGCATCAGTTCTTTNTCATTTTTGAGATTGTATCCAAGTACTGCATTTCAGACTCTTTTGTTGACTATGATGGCTACTCCATTTCTTCTAAGGAATTCTTGCCCACAGTTGTAGATATAATAGTCATCTGAGTTAAATTCACCCATTCCAGTCCATTTTAGTTCGCTGATTCCTAAAATGTCAATGTTCACCCTTGCCATCTCCTGTTTGACCACATCCAATTTGCCTTGATTCATGGATCTAACATTCCAGGTTCCTATGCAATATAGCTCTTTACAGCATCTGACCTTGCTTCCATCACCAGTCACATCCACCACTGGGTGTTGTTCTGCGGCACTGGAAGCAAGTGGAAGCTGTGCCGTGCTGGAGCGGCAAGAGGCCGAGGGGAGATACTCCAGGTCCAAGGTCAGGAGCAGGGCCGTGAGGAGATAGCCCATGTTCAAGGTCAGAGAAACCCCAATAAGTCAGTAGGCAGTGAGAGAGGGCATCAGAGAGCAGACAGACAGAAACCACAGTCACAGAAAACTAATCAGTCTAATCACATGGACCACAGCCTTGTCTAACTCAATGAAACTATGAACCATGCTGTGTAGGGCCACCCAAGACACACGGGTCATGGTGAAGAGTTCTGACAAAATGTGGTCCACTGGAGAAGGGAATGGCAAGCCACTGCAGTGTTCCTGCCTTGAGAACCCCTTGAACAGTATGAAAAGGCAAAAAGATAGGACAGTGAAAGATGAACTCCCCAGGTCGGTAGGTGCCCAACATGCTACTGAACCAGCTATAAACATGCCTATATCCTGTCTTGAGCCTCCCTCCCCCACTTCATCCACCCGGCTAGGTCATCTCAGAGCATGAAGCTGAGCTCCCCGTGCTGTTCAGCAGCTTCCCACTAGCTGTCTGCTTCACACATGGTGGTGCATATATATCATGCACTCTAGTCTCATAACGCAAAAGTCTATCCAACAGAAGACAAAATTTTAATAGTCACTAAGGCTGTGCCTCCATACTCAAAACAAGGAGAAAATAGAGAACTTAATGCAGTTTACTTTGACTCGGCAGTGAATTTAAATATCTTTGATCAAAACCCACCCTCTGTCTTTTTCTTCCTTGAGCTGCAGGAATTTGAACCTATATTATCTCTTTCCTACTTTATGGGTACAGACATTAAATACCTCATTTTCACCCTATAAATGTCATATATGAATGAGACAATCTCTGCAAAATACTCAGCACTCTACCTGACACACAGTATTTGCTCAATGAACATTAGTTCCCCATTTTTTCAGAGTATATTTAGAAATATCATTAACAGTGGCTCAGACAGTAAGAAATCTGCTTGCAATGCAGGAAACCTCAGTTCAGTCTCTGGGTCAAGAAGATCCCATGGAGAAGGGAATGGCAACCCACTTGCCTGGAGAATCCCATGGACAGAAGGGCCTGGAGGACTACAGTCCATGGGGTGGCAAATAGTCGGACATGACTGAGCAACTAACACTTTCACTTTTCACTTATCACACAGTTTGTAATAATGAGCTTGACCACGTCCTGCAAGTTTAGTTTTGCAGGGATTTATGGAGAAAATTGACACAATAATAATATTTCATATATATATATATATAAATGACTAATATTTTCAACATACCTCCATCTCACCCTAAGAATTTTCCTGGCAGGCCAATAGCAGTTTTAGCTCAATATTTGGTGACCAAAGTGTTCATTAGAAACCTAAAACAGGTTATTTTTCAAACATATGCACAATGCTAAAGCTATTTTAATAATCTCAATTGTGTACACAGAAAAAAGTTCATGGTCTTTCATGAATATCTACATGTATAGGGTAAAACTATAAGAATATATATTAATATATTAAAATATTAATAGAGGATAAGTTGTAGCATTATGAGTAATTTTTAGTTTTTTACTTCAAGTATTCCTATATTTCCTAAAAATCTCAAAATCTCTATAAGTGTATTAGCTTTTTATAATTATAAAGCTAAATGTATGTCTAGGATGTTATCTTAGATCAAAATATATTTACCGAGCATGTTGAAAATTGCTGATGGAGAATTATTGAATGAAGCTGTTTCCTCTATATTATGAAGATTTATTATCAAAAATGAAAAAAACAACAACAAAGGAAATTAGGCTCCTCATTAGAGTCAAGTTGTCATTTCATGCAAAATATCTCAACAGTTGGACAGCTGAGTGAGAAAAAGAATCATTACAATCAGGGTGTGAAATGAGGACTTATAAAGTGTCCTCGAGGCAAATCCTTTCCACCAAAGGATTAGTTAATAAGACAAGACATAATCACCTTCCTAGTGTGGAGTTTTTGGGATTCCTTTCCCCGTTTCATACACCAAGCATCTCTCTTTGACACTATTGTTCTCAAATGTTTGAAAAAGTCATTCGCAATTACAGAAGTTTCTTTTGCCTTAAGTGGGAAGAAGACAAATGTTGAAGTAGTTGCTGACTAAGATGATAAACCAGATTGTTGAATGCACCAATGCTCTGATTTCCTTGTTGTAAATTCACAGGTGCAACTTAATCTCCTCAATGAAAATCTCTAAGTAAGGGCCAGACACAAATCGAGTTAAAGGATGAAACAGAAAAAAAAAAAAAAAACTAACAAAACTTATAACCTGTCCAACCTCTTTAGAAGCCATAATGTTCATAATATGTTTCCAAGGTTTTAAAAATGGTACTTATTTTGTTGTTTTTCCAGTTACTCTTCCTGTTTTTTAGCTCATTTACAAATTAATCTCATTGGTTTTATATTATTTAACAATCTTACTCTGATTATTTAGAATAAAAATAATTCTCTCTTGCTTTTTGCCAGAGAAAAATATAACAATAATGAATTATTTATTTCTCTCACCCTCCTTCCCTCCCCCCCTTCCTTCCTTCCTTCCTGTTCAATGAAAACTTCAAAACGACAGAAAAGCAGCGGGTAGTTTAACAAATGCCTGTGAATGCACCACCTAGACTTTATAAATGTTAACTTTTAATCATATTTTAATGGCATCTATTTTAAGCAATAAAACATAATAGAGTTGAAATGCCCTGTGTGTCCCTTACCTGTTCTTACTCTCTTTCTTCAAATAAAATGAACCAATAACCTATATTAATCTCTCATATTCTCCTATGGCCTGCTATCTTTTGGAACCTGATCCTTTAATTAAAATTCTTATACCTTTTCCTTATTCAATGAACTACTGTTCCAGTTTAATTATTTGCTTTAAAAAATAACCACCACTTAGAGATAATATGCAGAAGCCCTTCTCTCCTAGAAAGCCAAGACTTGCAAGAGTAACATTAGAGATTTCTTGCTAAAACAAAGATGATCATAATTCATGCATCAAGGCAGAATATATACAGTTCAAACTCTAGATGGGGAACACGTGTATACCTATGGCGG
This sequence comes from Neotragus moschatus, assembly GCA_006410615.1. Taxonomy (NCBI): domain Eukaryota; kingdom Metazoa; phylum Chordata; class Mammalia; order Artiodactyla; family Bovidae; genus Neotragus; species Neotragus moschatus. The sequence goes on along the minus strand of SJYA01001296.1, from coordinate 4,676,396 downwards.
ATTCAAGTTGATGTATGGCAAAACCAATACAATATTGTAAAGTAATTAACCTCCAATTAAACTAAATACATTTATATTAAAAAAAAGCCAACCATTTCACTCTAACTGGAAATATTGTTATCATAATTTGAGTGGTTCAAGGACCCCATGAAATGTAGACTTAATATGTAAAACAATGAATTTATTTCAGTTTTCCCTTGAGCCTAAATGAAGTAAAGCACAAAGAAAGGTAATCCGAAAAATGACAGTCTAAAAAGAGAAGCTCCTTTCGTTCCAGACAGAAATTTGCTGGCTCCACAAGACTAGGAAACATCCTGGCTCCAGCATAAATAGCTGACAGGCAAGAGTATGAATGACAGATATTAAGAGATATGGGAGGACAAAATGGAAAAGTGATGAATAATTCTTTCATTGAGAACTTTATATCTCTGTATAGATTCAGAAAATATCAGTGTATTGGTAGTGTCTTCACATCTCAGGGCTTTCGTCTCATTTCATTTTTCCTGTTAATAAATAACTCCTTGTTTAGGCAGTTCCTTAGAATGCTTTATTCTTCCAGTTCTTTCAAAATTAAGATGAATCGATAGGAAACAGGATCCCTTCAATGTTTTGAGTTTTTAAAGTGATTTTTTTTGAAACATGAAGACAAATGTAGAAAGAGAATTAGATGAATTATATAGCCCCAATTTCCGTCTCTGATTAAGGAATATCAGAGTATTCATGCGGAGTGTGGCATGTTTGAGAAAGGCATGGGGTCTGAAGTCAGAACCTGTCCATCACTAGCTTACTGAATTTGGGAGAACTGCATAAACTACTTATGTTCCCTTCTCAATAAAATGGGAATAAAAATCTGTGGTGTTGCGGGGTGGGGGGGGGACCCACGAAGTGTAGTATACTAAAACTGCTGCTGCTGCTAAGTCACTTCAGTCGTGTCCGACTCTGTGCGACCCCACAGATGGCAGCCCATCAGGCTCCCTCATCCCTGGGATTCTCCAGGCAAGAACACTGGAGTGGGTTGCCATTTCCTTCTCCAATGCATGAAAGTGAAGAAAAGTGAAAGTGAAGTTGCTCAGTCCTGTCCGACTCTTTGCAACCTCATGAACTGTAACCTACCAGGCTCCTTCGTCCATGGGATTTTCTAGACAAGAGTACTGGAGTGGGTTGCCATTTCCTTCTCCAGTACTAAAACTACTCTCTATAAATGATGTTGCTTGATTTCCTTCAGTGCCTGGCAGCAATTTCTGTGATTCAACAGATATACAATAAACACATGTTGAATTAATGGTATCTGAAACTTTTGTTTTTAATTGTAGATAGAACTGTATATAGTATATAACTAATAATTACTAATCAATCTTAGTCACAACCAAAGTGAAAATATATTATGGGAAACCAAGTCAGATTATTCTATTCTAATCCTAAAACTCTTAAGACATTTGTCTCCAAAGGTATACTAAACCAAAGATACAATCAGATGTATATGTAAAACTTATTATATAAAAATACACTGGGCTTCCCTGGTCCCTCAATTCTTAAGAGTCCTGCCAATGCAGGAGACACGGGTTTTATCCCTGGTCCAGGACGATCCCACATGCCACGGAGCAGCTAAGCCATGTGCCACAACTACTGAGCCTGTGTTCTAGAGCCTGAGAGCCGTAAATACTGAGCCCATGTGCCACAACCACGGAAGCTCGAGTGCCCTGGAGCCCATGCTCTGCAACAAGAGAAGCCACTGCAGTGAGACCACACAGCACAACTAGAGTAGTCCCCGCCCACCGCAGCTGGAGAAAAGCCCACTCAGCAACAAAGACCAGTGCACTCCAAAAATAAACAATTTTAAAAAATACACTAAAAACAATAAGATACAGATAGAAGATTTTCAGTTAGTCAGTTCAGTTGCTCAGTCATGTCCCACTCTTTGCGACCCCATAGACTGCAGCACACCAGGCCTCCCTGTCCAAAACCAACTCCCGGAGTTTACTCAAACTCATGTCCATTGAGTTGGTGATGCCATCCAACCATCTCATCCTCTGTCGTCCCCTTCTCCCACCTTCAATCTTTCGCAGCATCAGGGTCTTTTCCAATGAGTCGGTTTTTCACATCAGGTGGCCATAGTATTGGAGTTTCAGCTTCAGCATCAGTCCTTCCAATGAATATTCAGGACTGGTTTCCCTTAAGATTGACAGGTTGGATCTCCTTGCAGACCAAGGGACTCCTTAAAGATTGTTAAAGTAGAGCTCATATAAAAATTTACTCTTATTGACTACATGATAGCTAATAACTTATTTTAACAATTCTTAATGTGGGCTGGTAACTAGGAATTGTAACATTATTTCTTTTAAAAAGTATTCAGGATGACTATAATATTTTTATATAATACTCGAATAATACACTACAAAATCATGAGTATTATATATCAGAAAAAATGAATTTGGGGGCCATAAAATTATACCTACAGAAATATACATTGCAGTCTTTTGCAATAAGATTGACAGACTTGTTCTAGGAATAACTAGAGTATATCAAGCTGGACTAAACTACAATTGTTAAAACTATACATTTATTGACTACAAAATTTAGGTGGGTTTTCAAAAGAAACTCTGAGATTAAATACCATGCAAAAATGATATTATTAGTAGATTAATTGCCTAGTAAAGAATTTTATCTTTAATAGATTATTTATAGTCTAATTTTAAATAAAAATTAATTCTAGAATTTAAAAAATATGACTGACTCAAGATTTGGATATGGTTTATAAAATGTCTATAGTATTGTGATAATTCCAGTGGATGTAGAACTTGGCAATTACCCTTGTGACGAAATACAATAAGAATATAATATTGTTAGCTGGATTATTCTTTGTTATGGATACAATTTTTGAAATTGGGCAGCAAGTCCTACTACTTACTTAAAAATTTAATAGTCAGTAATTAGAATATAATCTTAAATCATACCATGATTAATTTTCCCATTTGGATTTTTACCAGTGTTTTTTTTACATCTGGATCCTGAGAAGTTTTTAACTTAGAACAAGGCATAAATGAAAACTCTTTATGGGGAAGGCAGATTTAATTTTATTAGAAACATAACTGTTTCTGTAGATCTTTAAGTACTCTTTCCCAAGTTCCAGAATACTTGATGATACAGAAATCAAGCTTGCTTCTTGGTTTTTTTAAAATCTTTGAAGACATTGAATAACGTCTAAGAAATCACTTTGGAACTTGTCCTTGTAAAAGACTGTGAATTCTTGAATTAGCCTATTCACCTTCTTTTTTTCTAATCCAGAGACCAGTTTTTTTGTTGTTGAAATAATTCAAATGCAGAGGAGACAATATCTGAGCCAAGTCCACTCTCCCTCAGCTAAGTGGGGAGAACTCTCTGGAGTGACAAAAGAGAAGCAGTCTGTTTAATCAGTTCAACTCATTACATATTTATTGAGTACTCATTTTGTGCCAGGGAATATTCAAGGTGTTGCAGGAGTTTATCATGCAAGAGATAAGACAAGTCTTCAAATATAATGCTGCTTAGATTATAAGAAGTGTCAACAAGAGGGAAAGAGAGCTAAGATCAGCAAAAGCCTTCTGAAAAGCAAACCGCAAGTCACAAAGGGTGAGGGGGATTTTGACAGAGAAAGATGGGTGAGGTCACTTCTGGCAGAGGGAGAGATGGGGGAAACGGTGAGCAGTCCCACTTGGCTGGAGAGCACAGGGCTTGCAGGGTGGTAATGAGTAAGGCCAGGAGGACTGAACAGGATTTGAATGTGGGGTTCCTGAATGAGAGGCAAGAAATTTTTTGATTAAGAAAATAATTATGCACTGGGTCTGACTTGCTTTGTAGTATTAATCTTACCTAGCCAGCCACTGGGCTTCCCAGACGGCTCAGAGGCAAAAGAATCTGCCTGTCAATGTGGGAGGTGCAGGAGACACCAGTTAAATCCCTGGGTCCAGAAGATCCGCTGGAAGAGGAAATGGCAACCCACTCCAGTATTGCCTGAAAAATCCCACGGACAGAGGAGCCTGTCAGGCTACAGTCCAAAGAGTCAGACATGGCTGAGCACACATGCACACAAGTCAGCCTGAAACTGACTTCGGATGTCACAATTACTTCTGCATAAACCCTCTACCCAGACTTCTCCCATCTTCACATTGCTATCTGAAAATAATTTTTAGGACCTCTGTTGCTATTACTGAAGACTTCAATGCTTTTGTAGAAAAGGACTGAAATGCTCGTGACAAGGATAATTCCTCCAGTTCTCAGCATAGAGATGCCCCACCCCTTGTTGAGTGGGTCTGGGAGGTGAAGAGAATGTTACAGCATGAAATGTCAATGTGAAGTGCAGGAGTATTTGGAGAAAGGCTTAGAACTAAAAGGCAAATTTTCAACATGGAAACGGACAGTTTCTAAATGAGTCTGCAGTGTATTTAAGAGGAGAGTTAAACATTTTTGTCAAGGGATGAGAATAGTTGTGGGGGAATAGTGATTCAACAGCAAAGCAAAAAGCTTAGAGCTGTAACTGATGAGATGAGCAGATTTCTGTCTCACTGGGAGGCAGGGTGGGGGTTGAAATATAAGAGTAAATAACACACATGGGCACCTGAAAAAAGGTTTTAATTCTCCCTGTATGACACTGTATTACTATTCTGTTGTTATATGACAAATTGCCACAAATTAAGCAGCATAAAAAACACACATTTGTTATCTCAGAGTTTTCAAGGTTCAGAAATTTGGGGACAGGTTTAGCTGGGTCCTCTGTTTAGATCTCACCAAGCTGAACTCAAGGTGTCCGTTAAGGCTAAGATCTCATCCCAGTCTTGGGCTCCTCTTCCAAACTCACTGGTTGGTGGCAGAATTCAGTTCGTTTTACAGTTGTAAGTCCATCAGCCCTATTCTGGCTTCCTGTCACACACAGGCCCAGCTCCCAGAGGCCACCTTCATGACCTTGCCATGTGACTCCCCTCCCTAGGCAGTTCACAGCATGGCTGTTAACTGCTTCATGAGCAGCAGGAGAATCTCTGCTGCTGTCAGTCTCTGACTGCTTCTCAAGTCTCACCTGGTTAAGTAAGGTCCACCCAGGATAGGCCAGGCTTTCTGGTGGCTCAGTGGTAAAGAATCCACCCGCCAGTTCAGGAGATGTGGGTTCAATCCCTGGGTTAGGAAGATCCCCTAGAGAAGGAAATGGCAACCCACTGCAGTATTCTTGCCTGGGAAATCACATGGACAGAGGAGCCTGGTGTGCTACAGTCTATGGGGTCTCAAAAGAGTCAGACACAACTTAGCAACTAAATAACAACCACCACCCAGGATAAGCTCCCTAACCTCAAATGATTAATGACCTTAATTACATCTGCAAAATCCTTTCAGAGAAGCACTTAGATTAATATTTGATTAAAGCACTCCAGTATTCTTGCCTGGAGAATCCCCATGGATGAAGGAGCCTGGTGGGCTACAGTGTATGGAGTCACAAAGAGTCAGACGTGACTGAGCAACTAAGCACAGCACAGCAAAGAACTGCTGTATGTATGCAACAAACATAGTAGGACTACTGGAGGCCACTTTAGAATTCTGCTTGCCGCAAAGAGACAAGTGCCAGAATCTTTAATAGCTGAGGATTTCATACTAATGCTCTTATTCCTTCTGGAAAGCTGTGTAAAAGTGGACTGGACCAGCCCAGCCACGGGGCTTCCCAGATGGCTCGATGGTAAAAGAATATGCCTGCCAACGCAGGAGACGTGGGAGACACAGGTTAAATCCCTGGCTCGGGAAGATCCCCTGGAAGAGGAAATGGCAACCCACTCCAGTATGGACTGAAAAATCCCCTCGGATAGAGGAGCCTGGCAGGCTATAGTCCATGAAGTCAGACTGGACTGAGCACACACGCACACACGCAGCCAGCCGTGAGTTCCTGGAACTGATTTAGGATGTCACAGTTACTTCTGCCATAAGACCTCTGCCCAGATTTCTCCTGTCTTCACATTGCTGTCTGAAAATAATTTTAGGACCTCTGTTCCTATTACTGAAGACTTCAATGCTTATAAATGTAGATATTTATAAGCCTCATGAGGAGGCTTAGAAGTGGTCTAAAGTTGGAGACTTAAGGACTTAATTTATGTGCACATGGCTAAGTCAGCCAGTTCCTCTGCAGGAGATGCCCTTGTGGGGCCTTTTCTGTAGACTTGAAATAAAAGTTTTTTCTCTTCCTCTGTCTCCAAAAGGGAATGATGGAAGTGCATAGGGAAAACTTTAGGAGTTTTACCTTTTATACATGTTGTGAAAGTTAACTGCAAATCCAAAAATAATTTCTCTAATTACTACCACAGCTAATTTAGTGGCTTGTATCTGGCAGTTCGCAAATTACAGTCTACAGACCAAATCCAAGCTCAATGCCTACTTTCCTGTGGCACCAAAAAAAAAAAAAAAAGTTTTTTGCATTTTTAAAATAGTATGAAAAAAACTAAAAGAGTTGATCTTAAAAAGTCCTCAATATAAGAAAAAAAGGAAAAGAAATTGTAACCATATATGATAATGGATATTAGTAACTAGACCTATTATGATGATCACTATGCACACAAATATCACATCTTGTGCACCTGAAACTAATATAATGTTGTATGTCAATTATACCTCAATTTTTTTTTTCAGGAAAGGCATCATTTATTGTATTAAGGTTAAGCAGGATGATCTGTTGAGAAGTAAGTGTTAAGTGTTGAGCATGAAACCAGGACACATCTTCCACGGTGGGTGGCATGGTCAAAGTCTCCGGCAAGGCCCCTGACTGCAACCTCGAGATACAGAGAGCATTCTCAGCGGAGCAATGACCTGGGGTGAGCCATCAGGCACCACCCAGGAATGCCATGGGAGAAACGTTAGCACCAGATTGTTTGTATATGCAGTAATATAGCTATACACAAAGTTGTGCACACTGACTCACTGCAATCTCTGGGTCCCCGCCGCCAGACATTTATGAGGCAGATAGGGAAATTACTGGACCGTTCTGACTCTATGGGCTTCGTTTAAAGGACACCAGAGCCCTGTGTATTGCTGTGTAGAAGACCACATTCTCAAAAGACACCGAAAAGCTGGATATAGGCAAAAACTCTATTTTCACATTTTATAGACGCATCATCAAAATGATCACAATATTGTATGACAAGGGCAAGAATCACAGATAAAAGCTTTGTGAAAATCAAAACACACTGACAACACTGTGGTTGTCTCCCCACGGGAGGAACGTGGTGGGGGGGGGGATGGTCCATGGACAGCCAGCTTTATCATTTCTGTCTTTGTAAAGGAATGTTTTCAAAGTATGGTAATAGTGGCACACCATTGTGAATATATTAAAATTACTGAATTATACACTTTAAAATGATTAAAATGATGAATTTTATGTTATGTGATTTTTTAATCTCAATAAAAAGCAGCAAAAAAATCAGAAAACATTTTATGCTGTGAAAATTATATGACTCAATTTTCAATGTCTATAGATAAAGTTTTATTGGAAAACAGTCCTACTCATTTATTTACCTATAGCCTGTGTTGTGTAGCTTTTGCACTGCAATTACAGAGCTGAAAAACTGCAACAGAGACTGCACAGCTCACAAAACTAAAAATATTTGCTCCCTGGCCCTTCACTGTAAGAGTTTGCCAATCCTTGATCTATGGGGGGTTCAGGCTGGTGAATGTAAAGCAAGATATGTTCTCATCACTTCTGGGAATGCTTGTAGGTGTAGCATTTTTAAAAGGCAGTTTGACAATAGCTAAGCAAGAGTCCCAGTGTATTCAAGAAATCTGCATTATCTTCGTTATTTCTGCTTCAAGTGGTTATGAGTCAGGGGACATTCTGAGAAATAGTGTCCTCTGTTATGTCTAACTGAATACCATGTCCCTGGAACTCTTTCTGCTTCACATTACTGATGCTTCCTAACTTGGAGAATGCCAGATCCCACTTTCCTGTCTGTGCTGGTGTAGGTGAAGGAGCTTCCCTAGGAACTGTTCTTTCAGCACCACACCTCATAGGTCCTGTCAAAGGCCATTCACACACCTGAATGCAGCTTGAAACTGATCCATCTTTCAAAGAACAAATCCTCAGAACTCTCAGGATTCCCTAGATTAAATGGCAATAGCTCATACTGATTGGGCTTCCCTGGTGGCTCAGCGGTAAAGAATCTGTCTGCCATGCAGGAGACAAGGGGTTCAATCTCTGGATAAGGAAGATCCCCTGCAGAAGGGAATTGCCACCCACTCCAGTATTCTGGCCTGGCAAATCCTTTGGACAGAGGAGCCTAGTGGGCTACAGTCTATGGGGTCACAAAAAGTCTGACATGACTGAATGACCTAAGTTTTTTTTTTTTTTTTAAGGGTATTTTGACCTTCTATCACGAGTCAAAGACTTACAGTTTCACAGTCAGGAAAAAGATCTTGCACCTTATACCACACCATCTTGTTTGCACTTTTATTTTTTTTTTTTAAGCCAAAACACTTTGCTTTAAATTTCAACATTAATTCCAAAGAGTTGAAATTATGTTTCAGGTATCAAGAAAAACAAACAAACAAACAAACAAATCTGGACTGAGACTATCAATTTAATTCATCTAATTGTTCCTTAGTCCTTTTTCTAAATCTGCAGCAGACTGATTTCAGCTAATCAAAATGCAAAATCTGAGAATGGCCCAGGAAAAACTAACTGAAAAAAGAAAAGAGAAAGTGATTGAGCAAGTAAAACAGTTCTACATATTCCTGCTATAAATATCTTTTGGTTCCCGTCTTCAAAGCTAGCAAGGCAGTGATTTGAAATATGGCCTGTGGGGCCACCTTGGTGGTTTAGTATGGATTAAAAAAATCAGAATGAATCCCGTTATTAACAAAACTTTTCCCCCAAAGGTCTACCATATGCGAGATGCCGATGTAGTTCAGTCATTGTGGTACAGGAACTCCCAACAACACAGAGGAGACAAATATATTTCATGCTACCAAGTAGATCAGCTGAGACATGGGCCAGGTAAAGCCATCTTCAGATGGTGTGGGAAACCGAGTTCTGAAGAATGAGTAAGGAGAAGGAAAACGAACTTAAAGGAGCACCTTGCAGAAGAAGATTATAAGCAAAAGACCAGAAGTAAGAGATAGTGCAGCTGGTCCTTAGAGCTGCAAGGAGTTTCCTGTGAGCAGAGGGAGAGGAGCAGAGAGTGCGAGTTCTAAAGGGAGTAAACATGATCTACGTATGTAAGTACCTGTACTTCACTGTCAATGTGTAAAAAGTTTATTAGTTTAAAATTTTTAAAATACGTGTAGATACTCTAGAAGAGGTGGCTAAAAGGAAAGAAGAAGGCATGAAAAGAATCTGGTGCCTGATAAGCCCTCAGAAGTGTCAGTTATTAGAGAAATAAAACTACAAAGCAGCTGTTTTCTGAGATGGATACCTTATTTGTTCTCTGATTTGAGCTAGAACAAAGGACAGAGTCTGGGCAGGCCAAACAGAAATTTAGTGTAGTGGTCAATAGCCAGACAGACTTGAATTCCAATCCAGGTGTTAAATATTAGCTCTGTGCCCATGGGCAGGTTTTTAACCTCTCTAAGCCTATTTCCTCATCTGCAAAATGGAGATAATATACTTCATTCACAAAGCTGTTGTGAGGGTTAAATGCAATACTATATGTAAAGTAATTAGCACAAATTGACACAGAGACAGCACTCAAAAGTGGCTGCTTGTATTATTACCAAAGCAGGCAAAGGACATGTGGCAGTGATTGGAGAACATCCCCAGAAGATGCATGGTGATAAGGACAACTGTGTCCACTGGGCACAAATCCATCTTGCTGTGGCTGGGTCTGTTGTAAAGAATAATCCTGTGGATGAATAGGCAGACAGCCACGATGGCTTGATCTTCCACACCAGCTCTAGCCAGGAAATCTCTGGAGTGTGAGTAGAATGCGAATCACCTGCTTACTGTAAATTAATTATTATTATGCACCCAGCAAAGAGGGAAAAAGTGCTCGGTCAGAATTAATCACCTTAAAAAACCCAGTTATTTCAGATTCATTACATTTGAATATGGTAATGAGACATTTGTCACTTTTATAACTCTTTGTGGGGGAGTGCCTATTGTAGGATGGAAAAGGATTAACATAATTTTAAGAGTGTACTCTCCTTTTCTTCCTTTTTCCATATTCATTGAAGGCTACTACATAATATTTGTTGCATATCCCCACTTTACAGATAAGGAAACAGGCTTTGAGTTTGAAGTGATTTATTGTAAAATGGTGTTTAAAAATCCAGAGTTTTATGACTCTAACCAATGATTCTCAGTTCTGGCTTCACATTAAAATCACTTCGAGAACTTTTTTAAACTAATGATGGTCAGGGTGTACTTCTAAAGATGTTATGAAGCTGTTCAGAGGTAAATGATTCCTAAAAGTGAAATTTGTTGGTCAAAAGCAGCCTCTTTTGTTAAGTCTTGCTAAATACATGATTTAAAAAATTTAAATATGTCCTGCCTACTGAGGAAGGAAGCTGAACAATCAGTGGACTTTCCCCTCCTCCTCCCATGCCCCTCTGCTTTATCCAGTTCAGGATGTTTCAGAAGCAGGTTGAAAGCTGGGAGAATGAATTCAGCCATTTATGCTGTGCTGAGGGCATGGGGTAGATCTTCCCCCCGACCTCTGAGATGAGTCACTGATAGCCTTAATGTGGTGATTTTTCAGTCTCATTAGAGAACAAACCCCTTCAAACATTCTAAATAATCAGAACATTATTTACTATTGAAGTGAACTTGGTCACATCACTTAACCAGTTGACCTTGAAGGCTTAGTTCTGCAAAAGAAAGATGAACCCACTTTGCTTTCTTGTTTTCGTGGCATGGAAGAGACAAGAATTTTGAAAAGTGGTCCCTTGCTAGTCTGTGAAATTGTAATGATTACACACTCTGTAGCTTCTTGCAATCCCTCTCTTCCTCCCTGAATTACACTCACACAAAGTGCTGGGCCTTGACAGAGATGGAACAAAGACCAAGTTAAAATCTCTTCTTCATGTGCATGTCCTCATTGCATACTGACTGGAAGGAATGATAAAACGATTCCATTCTTTTAAAATCCTCTAAAGCAGTAAGTCTTCGATTTGGGTTAATCGTCAGCCCTTTTAAGTAGCTCCCCAGAAGAATGTGTTAAAGCATATATGCTTTGAATGTTCACCTATCTTAACTGCTTAAGGGTCCATGAATTCATAATTAAGAAACTTGGCACTTTAAGAAAAAAGTAATTGTGGCTTTCATCTTTTACCTATGCAGATGAGCAAGCCCGCAGTAGAAAACCAGGTTTCAAGCCAAACTATGCTTCAAAACAAAACAAACAAAAACCTTTCCTCCTAAAAATAAAAAGAGCAACAACCACCTAAGTCCTGTGTTTGCTTCCCTGAAATATAATTTCCTCCTCCTGAGTGAAGTTCACAAATTGCCATGTGTGTGCACATAAAGACTGCTGCTCTCAAGCTGGCTTTCCAGTTCAATCTGACACTTCCTCTCTCCACCCTACTGTTTCTGGGTTCTTTATCTTCTTTTTGCCTTTGTCTTCCTGACACTCCATCAGAGAAACTCATGAAGGGGCTCTGTTATCATCTGGCCAAAAAGAGAGATGGTAAAATGTAAGGTCACGGAGGACCCAAAAATGTCTCAGAAAATACATTAGCAGGAATTGGCTAGAAAAGGTTTCTAAATTGGTGCCTTGAAAATGGGTCTCCTGAGACCAAAATAACCCTGATAATTGTAGCCTCTGCCCATTTTCTATTTTGTGTCTGAGAAGAGATTTGTTAAGAAATCCTGGGAGAGTGAGGGTGTCGGAGGTGGTCTAAAAGAGAGAAACAGGAAGGTCCTATTGTCTGTCAAGGAAGAGGTTTTGTTTTGAAAATCCCAGGACTCACAGCTTGATGCTTTATTTGCAGTGAGGCAAGACTGCAGAACAATAATAGCTCAAGTGAGTTCCAGTCCACCGCTTTCTGTCACCTCTGCTTGTCTTCCTATACATGGAACTGTGACTGTGAATACTTAAGACATGTGACTAGAAAAATTTTGCTGTCTTTAACCCACTTAGATTTATTGGGACCCAGAATTTACTTATAAGTCTCCTTATTAATTAAGTAATAATATCGATAGCTGGGATTTATTGAACCCTAATATATGGGGTTCCTAGGTGGCATGGAGTGGTAAAGAATCCGCCTGCCAATGCAGGAGACGTAAGAGACATGGGTTTGATCCTGGGGTCGGGAAGATCCCGTGGAGGAGGGCATGGCCACTCACTCCAGAATTCTTGCCAGGAAAATCCCATGGACAGAGGAGCCTGGGAGGCTACAGTCCACAGGGTCCCAAAGAGTCGAACACGACGGAAATGACTGAGCACGCACTATATGCCACACCTTGTCTGAGAAGCTCATGTAGTTCTGACAACAGTCCTGTAAAATCAGTTCTGTTATCTCTGCTGAGGCAACAAGAGGTTAAATAGCATGCCTAATGTCAGAGGGCTTAGGGGGGAAAAGCGGTATATCTGGGTAGAGCTTGAACACAGGAAGTCCCACTGCAAATCTTGTACTCTTAACTACTGCACTCTCTTTCCCCTGAACCCATCAGCTCAGTGAACCTTGATGACAGCAATTTAATGCAACTGAATCTTGGCAAAGTATAATTTTCAAAAAGAGGTTAAATTATGACTTTCCTATAGATATAAATATGAACACGTCAGAGGTTTTATTAAGTCGTTAATGAGAAAACTAAGTATGCGTTAAAAGCACCACTAAAAAAAGAGACATATTTATAGAGCAGGAATATTGAAATGAACCTGAAATGGGGGTGAAACAGGACTCTTCCACAATGGGAGTCAGAAGTCAGTTGGACTTCCTCCACTGGGTGGAATCTACATCCGTGGAGAGAATTATTCTACCTTGCTAAATGGCAACTCACTCCAGTACTCTTGCCTGGAAAATCCCATGGACAAGGAGCCTGGTAGGCTAGAGCCCATGGGGTCGCAAAGAGTCAGACGTGACTGAGTGACTTCATTTCACTACCAGTTATTTACAGCTTACAGAATTTTGACTCTTATAGAATCAGAGTAAAGTAACATTGGAAGGCTGTGCTATAGCCAATGTGTGGTTTTCCACTGAAGTACAGGGTTTTTTTTTTTTTTTTTTTCTATAATAAGTACATTTCACACTTGGGCCTCAAACCCAGGAAGATACAACTGATAGGTGTAAAAGGCATTTTGGGAGACAAACATATGAATAAAAAATGACTTACAAACTACAAGAGCAGACATTCATAAATGCTTTCAACAAGGCAGATTGTTAAATGTAAATAAGGGAAGGAGAGATTCATTCAGCTCCGAGAACCTATTACAATTTCTGTGTGAGGCATTTAGGAAAGGCAGTCTAGTTGGAAGAGGGGACTGGAGGCTCTCCTAATGCTGCTTTTAGATACCATTTACATGAAAGTACAAAAAAGTACATCATTTCTGTTAAAGAGTTCCACGGGCTTGGTAGGAGCCATTAAAGCCATTTCATGGACTTCATTTGAAATATAGGAAAAAATTCCTTGGTGAAAAAGGTATTTAGTTTGACCTGGGAAGAAGTACAAAAGTGGTGCTAACCAGACAAAAAGGTTTTTTTTTTTTACATTTTGAAAAGTTTTTTAATGCATTCATTTTTTAATTAAAGGATAGTTGCTTTACAGAATTTTGTTGTTTTCTGTCAAACCTCAACATTTTGTAAAAATTATTTTTACTTGAAGGATAATTCCTCTACAATATTGTGTTGGTTTCTGCCAGACATCAACATGAATCAGCCATAGATAGATACATATGTCCACTTCCTCTTGAACCTCCCTCCCACCCCCCATCCCACACCTCTAGTTGTTACAGAGCCCAAGACACAGAAACGGAGATGGGGGAGGTGACATGGGGTGGGGAATGATAAGAGAGAGGCAGTAAGAGGAAGAGTGTGCCTCAGAGCCCAGTGCCTCCCCAGCCTCTGCAGATCATGGCACCTGCTCACCTGTTTTCTTTCTCGAGGACCTGCCAGCAGGATCCTCCACCTTCAGCCCAGAGCTCTAGTCCCAACATGAAAGTAGATGGCCGATATGTACATATTTTCTGAGTGAACAAAAATATGGAAAGAAAAAGAAGGAGGGTAGGAAGGGAGGGAGGAAGAGGAGATTGAATGAAGGAGAGAAGGAAAGAGGGATGGAAGGAAAGGACTACATTGAACCTTATGTAATTGTCCTTCACACTTTGCTGTTCTAGGGCAGAGCCAACCATAAGGACCACCTTTCCCAGATGGCTCATGTAAGATCTGCCTCCACTCTGCCTCTGGATTCCTTGTCTGCTTCCCTCTGTAAACCACAGGTCCCTGTCCTTTCCTCTGGGATGGTGCTCATGAATGAACATTTTCCTTATTGCAACAGCTTGAATAAAATCATCTCTTTAATTGTCCTGTACATTTTGTCTTTCACAAGAGGGAAAGAAGCATTCAGAATCTAATCTCTGGATCTGAAGAACCCTCCTGTGGGTCTGTGGTTTAATACAGGATGAAGGCATACAAACCTTTAATTTGTTTCAATTGCATCCTCTTTATATACAAGAAACAGGGACTGGCCTGCTGTGAAACCCTCAGATTATAGCGTGACCAAGAAAGAAGACACCATTGTTGGCAGTGTTGGCATATGTATTTTTTGTCTTTGGGACACAGGGTGAATTCAGGGACTTGTGTGAATTCCTCATTTGGGGGATTAGAGCAAATAGTTGAGAGTGTTTCTTCTTTCCCTCTTGAATGATGGACTGGGGTTGGGGGAAGATTTGAGCTGACTAAAGTAGCATGAAGAGAAAGACTAGTTTGGGGCAAGAAATAGGAATGTATTTTTATTTATCCAAAGAAGGTATTCAAGATATGGCTACAGGTGGATGCAAACAACAAAGCTACCACCCACCTGCTTAAGGAAAAGAAAAATCAGGGGATTTATTGGAAAGACTCAGTATAACTCAATACTTGAAGATAAAGTTGAAGTATGAGTTTAGCTCTGTGATAGAAAGAGATTGTAGAAAGTAAAAAGACAGTGATGAATGAGTTCCTTCTCCCTTCAGCCTCACTGTTGCTTTGCCAAAGAATCAAATTCCAGGGAGAGGGCATCTGATTGACAGAACTTGGATCACAAGTTCACCTCTTGGCAGAGGCGGCTCAGTCCTGATGAGTTGATTGACAGTTCCACCAAAACTGTAGCCAAGGTGGGAGATATTATACAGCAAAATGGAAGGTGGAACGGACTGTTACAAAAGGGAAGAGTCAAGGGTTTGGGGAAGGAAAACCATAGCTTTACACAGAATTACCACATAACTCAGTGATTCTATATCCAAGAGCAATAAAAACATACATCCACGTAAAACTTTTGCCTAGATCTTTGTAGTACTTTGTAATAACTGTAAAATGGGAAACCCAAAAGTCCACCAACTAATAAGTGTATATTCATATAACAGAATATTATTCAGCTACAAAAAGAAAAGGACCACAGTGCGCATGGCAGTCCCCATGGGTATGTCTCTTTCTTCATCAGCCTTTGCTGGAGCAGACCCAGGGTTGCTCCTGGTTCCAAGCCTTCTAACACCTCCTCACCTCTTTTCTAGTCTCAACCTTCTGAAGCCACTCAGCTGTCCTCGCATCTAGGACCAGCTGACACTGGTTTTTGACCTCAGCTCCTACAGCTTCCCTGGTAGTTCACATGGTAAAGAATCTGCCTACAATGCAGGAGACCTGGGTTTGATTCCTGGGTCAGGAAGATCCCCTGCAGAAGGGAATGGCAACCCACTCCAGTATTCTTGCCTGGAGAATTCCAAGGACTGAGGAGTCTGGTGGGCTATAGCCCATGGGGTCACAAAGAGTCAGACATGACTGAGTGACTAACACATTCATGTTCCTTATTACAGAGCAACCACGAACTCCCAAATTTGTCAGAATTATTCTGTTAACCACCTGGTCAACCTGCGTCTGCAGGCTTCCTACACCTACCTTTCCGGGACTTCTATTTTGACCACGTCACTTTTTCCTCAAATTGGCTGAGGAGAAACGTGAGGGCACCCAGCATCTTTTGAAAAGTGCAAACCCAGCTCGGCAGCGCTGCCCTCTTCTAGGACACGCAGATGTTATCTCAAGATGGGTGGGGTAAAACCTAGGATACTAGTGAAGCCACCCTTCTTGTGGAAAAGGACTTGAAGCAGGCCCCTTTGGGTCCCCATGTCCCATGGGTTCTGCCCGCCTGGTTGCCCCAGCTCTGTGTCTTCCAGGAGAGCCACTTCCTAGAGGCGAGGTGAAACTCATCAAGGAGACGGCGACCACGTAACCAATCTCCACAGGCTGGCTGGTCCCCAGGCAGGGCTGTGCAAGTATCTCTTCTAAAACCTCATACTTAAGCACAAATATTGGTAGTAAATTGTGATCTTTCAAAGTCCACTAGCTTTTACATGTGTATGTTTATTGTTATTTATTTACTGGCTATCTGGGTCTTCGTTGCTGCACGGGGGCCACTCTCCAGTTCTGGGGTGTGGGCTTCTTACTGCAGTGGCTCCTCTTTGCAGAGCACAGGCTCTAGGCACATGGGTTCAGTAGTTGCAGCTTGTGGGCTCTAGAGCACGGGCTCAGAAGTTGTTCCTCACACGGTTAGTTGCTCCACAGCCTGTGGGATCTTCCCGGACCAGAGGTTGAACTAGTGTCCCCTGCATTGCAAGGTGGGTTCTTAACTATTGGACTACCAGGGAAGCCCCTCAACTGGCTTTTGAGGAGCCCCTCTGGTGTCATTGCTTCTGCCCGAAACCTCTCTCTCCAACCACTAGGCAGTTTTTTTAACTCCCCTGGAGCCTTCTCCCAAGCCTTGGACAATATGGAAACAATAGAGCTTTTTGCAGCAAAAAGAAAAAAAAAAAAAAAGTCCTGAGAGAAGCAACAACATGATTAACTTTGAAAATCTCCTGCTATGTGAAAGAAGCCAGTCACAAAAGACCATATATTGTATGATATGGCACCAGGGAAAGTCCTGGAGACAGAAAGTAAGTTAGGTAGATTAGTGATCACTTAGTGCTGAGGGGACTAGGAGCGGGAAGGAAGGGTGATGGGGATTTTCTGGTACTGGAAACTGGTTTCTTTTAGGAGGAAAATTGCTTTATAATTATATTGCGGTGATGGTTGCATAACCATGTGACTATATGAAAAACATTGAATAGTACACTTTAATTATATGAAATGTGAATTAATCTCAATAAAACTTTTTATAAAGAAGCAGCAGCTTTTCCATTATAACACTGTCATTGCAATAATGAAATTTGTTCTGATTATATTGTTTTTATTTGTTGGTAAGGCAACCCAATCCAGTACTCTTGCCTGGAAAGTCCCATGGATGGAGGAGCCTGGCAGGCTGCAGTTTATGGGGCTGCAAAAGAGTTAGACTCGACTGAGTGCCTTCACTTTCTTTCTTTCTTTTCTAAAGTAGGTAGAAGCTACTGGATGGATCTTAAGAGATAAGGAAGGAAATTATCAGTCAGTCATGGCTTCTGAAACATAAATTACTTCTTTGAGTTAGGGCATTATTTTATGTTAGCCAGTATGTTCTTTAGTTAGCTTTGTAAATTATCAAAAATAAGCGTAGATTATTCTCAGTCCCCTCTAAATGTGTCAACCAAACTAACACAGGACCTTCTGGAATGAAACTCACATGAAACAGAGTGGAATACTCCAGAACAGCAGTCCCCAACCTTTTTGGCATTGGGGACCAGTTTCGTGGAAGACAGTTTTCACAGACTGGGGGTGGTCGCTGGTTTCAGGATGATCCAAGCACAATACATGTATGTGCATTTTATTTCAATTATTATTACATCTGCTCCACCTCAGATCATCAGGCATCAGATTCTGGAGGCTGGGATCTAACCTCTCCCAACCTACCTCCACCCATACACTAGAGGATGGATGCAGGCTAAAAGTGTGAACTCTGAGCTATCTTCACTGATAAGCCATTGACACATACTTGGTAAAAGACTGCAGGAAAGTTCTTGCCCTTCTCCAGGCCTCAGTCTCCTGGAACAGGAATGAGATGAAAGACTCAGTTCAGTTCAGTCGCTCAGTCGTGTCCAACTCTTTGTGACCCCATGAATTGAAGCACACCAGGCCTCCCTGTCCATCACCAACTCCCAGAGTTCACTCAAACTCATGTCCATCGAGTCAGTGATGCCATCCAGCCATCTCATCCTCTGTTGTTCCCTTCTCCTCCTGCCCCCAAACCCTCCCAGCATCAGAGTCTTTTCCAATGAGTCAACACTTTGCATGAGGTGGCCAAAGTACTGGAGTTTCAGCTTTAGCATCACTCCTTCTAAAGATATCCCAGCGCTGATCTCCTTCAGAATGGACTGGTTGGATCTCCTTGCAGTCCAAGGGATTCTCAAGAGTCTTTTCCAACACCACAGTTCAAAAGCATCAATTCTTCAGCGCTCAGCTTTCTTCACAGTCCAACTCTCACATC
>SJYA01001296.1:4572957-4656855 GCA_006410615.1 Neotragus moschatus | reverse complement strand
GACCAGATGCCATGATCTTAGTTTTCTGAATGTTGAGCTTTAAGCCAACTTTTTCACTCTCCTCTCACTTTCATCAAGAGGCTTTTTAGTTTCTCTTCACTTTCTGCCATAAGGGTGGTGTCATCTGCATATATGAAGTTATTGATATTTCTCCCAGCAATCTTGATTCCAGCTTGTGCTTCTTCCAGCCCAGCGTTTCTCATGATGTACTCTGCATAGAAGTTAAATAAGCAGGGTGACAATGTACAGCCTTGATGTTCTCCTTTTCCTATTTGGAACCAGTCTGTTGTTCCATGTCCAGTTCTAACTGTTGCTTCCTGATCTGCATATAGGTTTCTCAAGAGACAGGTCAGGTGGTCTGGTAATCCAATCTCTTTCAGAATTTTCCACAATTTATTGTGATCCACACAGTGAAAGGCTTTGGCATAGTCAATAAAGCAGAAGTAGATGTTTTTCTGGAACTCTCTTGCTTTTTCCATGATCCAGCATATGTTGCAATTTGATCTCTGGTTCCTCTGCCTTTTTCTAAAACCAGCTTAGAAGTTGGAAAGTTCTAAGTTCCAAACATCTGGAAGTTCATGGTTCACATATTGCTAAAGCCTGGCTTGGAGAATTTTGAGCATTACTTTACTAGCGTGTGAGATGAGTGCAATTGTGGGGTAGTTTGAGCATTCTTTGGCATTGCCTTTCTTTGGGATTGGAATGAAAACTGACCTTTTCCAGATGAAAGACTAGTTGTTCCCAAATTCTGGTTTCTCATTATGGGCTGTGATTTAATATTTCCTCCAAACAAATTAATGTGAACAAAAAGTGAACCAATATAACCAAGAAAATTCTGGGTAAATGTGCTGTTAGGGTAAGAATTCCTGAAGTTTGGGAAATGCTATATGATACTTTTTGCTATAAACTGGTTATTTGCAACAAGAGGTGGGAGAGTCCATGATTTTGTAAAGCTGTCTTTACTCAATTTATTTGATTTATGACAAAAAGTTTCTAAATAAGAATGAGGGATTTCCCTGGTGGTCCCAGTGGTTGAGAATCTGCCTGCCAATGCAGGGGAAGATCTCACATGCCGTGGAACTGCTAAGCCCATGTGCTATAACTACCGAAACCTGCACACTCTAGAGCCCGAGCTTAGCAACAGGAGAAGAAACTGCAGTGAGAAGCCTGCACAGTACAACTAGGGAGTAGCCCCTACTCTTCACAACTAGAGAAAGCCTGCCTGTAGTTACAAAGACTCAGAGCAGCCAAAAAAGGGAGAATGATATTACTAAATAATTATCATTTGTTTTGTGCCAGTCCTGACAAAAGAAAAGTTCAGGAAGATATTATGACCAGCCTAAGGTTTAGGTGAAGGGGTNCCCCTACTCTTCACAACTAGAGAAAGCCTGCCTGTAGTTACAAAGACTCAGAGCAGCCAAAAAAGGGAGAATGATATTACTAAATAATTATCATTTGTTTTGTGCCAGTCCTGACAAAAGAAAAGTTCAGGAAGATATTATGACCAGCCTAAGGTTTAGGTGAAGGGGTGAGTCTTCTCCAATAACTGAGGCTGGAAGGATGATGAGATTTGGTAAGGTGAAGGGCTAGAGCTTCCTGTAGCTTCAAGGGAATCTGTGAAGGTCTATGGTTGAAACTGAATGATGTAGTTCATTGTGGGAACTAATCTATCCGATGTGGTTGGAATAGAAAGAATGAGGGAAAGAGAATTTCATCAGCCACTGGCACTTACAGAGCACATGCCTCACTTCCCATCAGCCACCAGCACTTACAGAGCACATGCCTCACTTCCCATCAGCCACCAGCACTTACAGAGCACATGCCTCACTTCCCATCAGCCACTGGCACTTACAGAGCACATGCCTCACTTCCCACACCATGCTACATGCTTTGCTTATCTCATTCAAGCCACAAAATCTCCCAGGGTCAGTATTTTTTACTCCATTTTACAGATGGGGACTGAGTCTTAAGATTAAAATATATTGCCTGTTGGCTACAGAGCTAGTAAGAGGGAAAGTCTGGATTTGAATCTAACCACTTTGCTTTCAGAGCAAGTATGCTAAGCCCCTTATATGCAGAGTACATCATGAGAAACGCTGGACTGGAAGAAACACAAGCTGGAATCAAGATTGCTGNATTGGGGGCAGGAGGAGAAGGGAACAACAGAGGATGAGATGGCTGGATGGCATCATGGACTCTATGGACGTGAGTCTGAGTGAACTCTGGGAGATGGTGATGGACAGGGAGGCCTGGTGTGCTGCGATTCATGGGGTCGCAAAGAGTTGGACACAACTGAGCAACTGAATTTAACTGAACTGAAGCTAAGCCCCTACACATTGCACACAGGTCACCTCAGTTTCTCCCAAGCATGGCCATCTCTTGAATTTTCCTTGGCCCCAGCTAGATGACAGACTGATTTTGCAATAGATTTCTTGCTCTGTGATCCTGGTTAGGAAGCCTGTTGTTAAAGTAAATAAGATACTTGGAAAGCAGAGCCAAAGCTATTAAAGTTTTATAAGCCAGCTTTCTAGAAGATTCTGCATCAGAGATGAATGTCAAAAGGACTTGCTAGGAAATCATATCTTTTAGCACTTCCATTTAATTTCTTTCTCCTTAACACAGAGTTAAGAAAGATAAAAATAACAGTGTTTTGTTTTTCCTGGGAAAAATACTATATCTTTATTTGGGACAATGATTGAAAACTAACTGGTCAGTTTTTGCTTTCACACTATGATTTGGTATAGAAAGGGCAAAAAGTCACTCTTCATTACATGTTTAAGAGGTTGCTTAAAGTTGTATAATTTCTCAGGGTTCCATGTGTGTTCCTCTATTAGAATAAATCTCTAATAATAACGCACAGCACTCTTCTCATTCTTGATCCTCAAGTTCTTATCCCACACCTCCTACTATATTGCTATTGAACAAAGGCTGAAGAGGGTAACCCAGTGCAAGAATCTCTATGCTACCCATTCCAACTTCAGCAGGGAACAAGTGACCCAAACATTTTAATCCCAGTCCAGACTTTGAAAGAAAGCTATTTAGTTAACGTTTGAGTTCATTATCTTACCATTAGAACACTAGAGAAAAGAAACAAAAATAAAGTCAATGTTTACCCATGATGGCTAAGGATTGGACTTACATTTTAGATAAAATGCTCATACTTTTGGCCTATTCCTAAGAGCTGCATTTTTAAATGGAGGCACAACAGCTAAGAATCTCTGTCATATCCTCTTAAATAAAATACTCATTGGAAAGGAGAAGTATTCAGGAAGTTAGAAGACTATAAACTAGATGGTTTTTCTTTTTTCTAATGTGATCACTTTTATGACTTCCATGGTCCAGGAAAGATAACTTGTTCATTTCAAAAATTTCACTCATTCTTTCTGTTCATTTCTCTGTGTTTGCACCTCACCTTGACTAAAAGTGATTCCAGTGTATGTCATGGTTAGGAATCTGCAAAGATGATTTAGGATGACTTAATAGCCCTGTTTGCCCAGTACTGAGGNACTTCCATGGTCCAGGAAAGATAACTTGTTCATTTCAAAAATTTCACTCATTCTTTCTGTTCATTTCTCTGTGTTTGCACCTCACCTTGACTAAAAGTGATTCCAGTGTATGTCATGGTTAGGAATCTGCAAAGATGATTTAGGATGACTTAATAGCCCTGTTTGCCCAGTACTGAGGAGTTTCCTGGGATGCAGGATGTTTAGTGCTAAAATCAGAACATGCCCCAGAGAATCAGAATATGGTTGGTCACACAAAGATGGTGTATTTTTTTTTTTTGGCCTAGTTACAGGTCTTTGCTTAAACAAACCAGAGAGAACCCCTACCACTTGTCTACTGAGTCACAGACTCCTATAAGCCTAGTCACTTAATATTTTTAAAAGCTTCCAAGGTTGTTCTGATCACCAGCCGGGTTTGGGAGTTTCTGAGATCCTACACCTCCTAAATAGAATTGTTTCTATTAGTTTCAAGTGGAAAATGCAACTGATACAGTATTTCCTTTCCCTAGTTTGTGTAATATCTTTGAAGTTGAGTTATATTTAAAAACAAAAACAGTTTCCATGAGAAGATGGACAGCTATAGTCTTAAAATTTCCTGAGCTGCATTCTCTTTTAAAGACTAACTTTTGTCCAAGACCCCAAGGACTAACCACCAGCTATGCATCTAGTTTTGAGAAATCTGAAAGCTATCTTCAGGCTGAATGATCTTCCATTTCCCTCTGGTCTCTCATCCCTCATGGAAGGAGAGAGATGGGAGATGAAACTCTGGACAATTTCTGCCACTCTCAGAATCCTCAGTGAAGATGCTGACTTCTTCCACTTTTGACTTCCCCTTCTTAATTCATCTTAAACTGCAGTTGCCAGCCCTACATTATAATTCGTGGTTATTATAAAATATTTGAAACAATACAGAAAAATAAAAGAAGAGAAGAAAAATGAGCCAACTGCTTTCTCTCCAATTCAAACAATCTTAATATTCTGATATATTTCTTTTCCCGTATTTATTCCTTCGTATTATAACTGCCATACTATATATGCGTACTACATCATATCACTTTTTACAAAACCTGAACATGTTCCTACATCATAACATATTCACCATAAATAATATGCTTAATGGCTACATTATATTTAAGAGGAAGGAGATAATTCAATGTATCAGTGTCTAGGCTTATTTTCCAGAACAATGTCTTTAACATAATCTCCCAAATGCTAGAAGACCATTATGAGACAGATAGCCCCAAAACATAATCTGGAGAAGAATCACCGTCCTTATCATTCACCTACAACTAGGTCTTTACTCTAGCTTCAAAAACATGTCATTTCTCAGGAATATCTCTTTATTTTGGTATTTTGTTGGGGATGTTTTCATTTAGATAATAGAATAGCCTCAGAAGAAATTTTGAAAAGAAAAAAAATCACCCATAATCCCACTGCTCTAACACAGCCACTCAAAGGTATATGGACCATAGATTCTTACACAGCTTTATAGAATTTACATAGCTTTACATACAATACACATAGTTCCATTTCTTTTTCTACTTAATGTTACACTATAGTCATCTTGCCATGTTTGTACATAGCCCTTATAATGATCACTTTTTTAATGGTTTTATAATCACCTGCAAGATACTGCTTGTGGCAACAAAATTCTTTTGGGTTAAGAACAGGTAACAACTATGAGAAATAACTGAGGAAGAAAAAAAATTATTTAAGCACATTAGAATGTCCTATTACTTTAGAAAGTGGTAGTTTTTGGATTCTGATCCTTGGTGCACCCCAAAGGTTATCATGGAATGGGAGCTGGGGAGAAATCTGGGATGATCTCATCTTCTTTCTATCAAAACAGTTCTCTTGGAGTTTTCCCTTGGAAATATGCTCTTAATAAAAAAGAAATCAAGGAAGAGAACAAAGTGCACAATTAAATGATGCAACTTTTATGGTAGAATTTGTCATTTTTTAGCTGTGGGACCCTGGGCAATTACACACATGCCTGAGTTTCCTTGCCTGTAAAATGGGACTACTAATTACTAATTTTACTAAACTCATTGGGTTGTAATAAAGATGAAATATATGTGAGGTATATATATTCATATCTATTTATATCTATCAGTCTTTTTATCTATCTATTGTTTAGAACAATAACAGGCACTTAACTATTGTATAAATTCTTGTGAAATAAATAAAATACTGGAAAAAATAGCATCAAGCCAACAAATCTAGAGCATATTCATGTGAACTTCAAAGCAAGAAATAGAACAATCAGACAGTGAGAGATCTGTGGATGGTAGTGAGAATTCCAAAACTGGAAAAAAAAAAAAAAAAAAAAACTTACCTACAGGTTTGGGGGTAAAATTATCAGTGTCTGACTTTATTCCCGTTTGACTTTAGGCAATTGACTTAATATTTAAGCCTCACTATCCTCATCTGTCAAAGACCATTAATAATATTAACTATATTATAGGGTTCATATCATCCCTATCATAGGGTACTTACCATCCCTTCATATCATCCCTATGAAGCATTTAACCCAGGACCTGGTCCATTTTGCATTGTCAATAATAGACAGTTAGAACCTTCCTAGGTACAATGTATGAGATTGTTTTGGCATATCTGCTGTCATGTATGGATGTGAGAGTTGGACTATAAAGAGAGCTGAGTGCCAAAGAATTGATGCATTTGAATTATGGTGTTGGAGAAGACCCTTGAGAAACCTTGGACAGCAAGGAGATCCAGCCAGTCCATCCTAAACAAAATCAGTCCTAATATCCATTGGAAAGACTGATGCTGACGCTGAAACTCCAATACTTTGGCCACCTGATGCGAAGAACTGACTTGTTTGAAAAGACCCTGATGCTGGGAAAGATTGAAGGTGGGAGAAGGGGATGACAGAGGATGAGATGGTTGGATGACATTACCGATTCAATGGACATGAGTTTGAATAAACTCCAGGAGTTGGTTTTGGACAGGGAGGCCTGGCGTGCTGCAGTCTATGGGGTTGCAAAGAGTCAGACACGTCTGAGTGACTAGACTGAACAGCTTAAAGAGACAAAATACACAGCAGAAATTAACACAGTGTTAAATCAACTCCAATAAAATTTAAAAAAATCATAGAATGGGAAAGAATATATATGTATAATTGAGTTAACTTATTGTACAGCAGAAAACACAACACTGTAAATCAATAAAACTATTTTTCTAAAAAAAGCAAAAAATGCTATATATGAAGCCCAGGTAGTCAGGATGGAAAGGAATTTTGGTTTCAACTTGCAAAAAAGAGACAATAGAAGAAGGAAATCTATACTGATATCTCTCTGGAAGTCAAGGTGCCAAGACCCTCTTATACATAACTGTGGTCAGTGGATTTTGGGGAAGCACAGGAAAGATATGAAAAGAACTGCTCTAGGAGTTAAGTGACCTAATTCTAGTTCCAGACTTGTCCTAAACTTGCCACGTGGCCTTAAATAAGTCAGCTTTCTGCTTCACCCTTAAATTAGCCCCTGTCTAAACTGTAGTGATTCAACAAAAGACAACAAAGATCTCCTCGTCTCTATAATTCTTATGGAATAAGGAGTCTTTTGCTAGTCTTCAAATCCTTGGGGCATCAAGCTTTTGTGCTAAGAAGGTGTTACATTTTACAGAGCAACATACAATTTTGGTGAAGATGCCATTTGTTAATCAGCTATATTACCTTCACCTTTTCTCTCCATAAGAGAGACATTATCACACTAACTAACCAAGATTTTGTGGTCACATTCCTGGAGAATAAAAATGGTGTTGTAAGAGTTTGCTCTTAAAAAAATATTTAACCCAGATATTTGTAGTTGGAATCCATGTATTTAACTTAACCACTCCCTTGTCTGTAAAATGAAATGAATTACCACCATGCCTTAATATTGTCTCTGGCTTAAAGCAGAGAGGGGAAAACCTTTTTGGTCAGCAGTACAAGAGAATTAGAGAATGTTTGCCTTATTTAGTCATGGTCTGGCCGAGTCATTCCCATTGACATTGTTTGGAATGAAAACTTTACCAGATGTTCACTTAAAGGAGCTAGAGAGATTAATTATCAGTCCTACCACATTATCTTGAAGGGTGGGTATAATCATCTTCAAGGAATTTCCTGAAGCCGGACACAAAGGTTGCTGATTATAATTACAGCTAACGCTTTATGAAGTACACACAATGTACCCGGTGCCACTCTAAGTACTTCGCGTGTATTAATTCATTGAGTTCCATGATACTCCCTGGAGGAAGTACTAATGTTATCCTTCTGCAGGAATGAAGTCACTTAGCTAGTAAACGGTAAAGGCAGGATTTGAATTAGGAACATTGGCCTAAAGGCCTACGCTTTTAAAACTATACTATACCCATTGACCTATACTATACCCTGTTTCCGACCCAAGGTGACGTTAAAGCTTGAATGGATTAGGCCTATCAATAATCTATAATTGGTGAAGAGAAATCTGAACTACTGTGAGTAGGAAAAGATATAATGCCTGACCAGAGGGAAGGAAGAGCACTAAATTTTAGAGAAAACATTTATATACCTGGTCAGATTCTCTTAAACAACACATTCACTGTTTATTCATCTTTTAGAATAATTTGAGGAATGCAAGGGGAATGTAAGGGGAATTGAAGGTTAGACCTCTAGCTTTTGCCTGCATAAGATATCTGGAATGTTTTGTTGGTCTGATCAAAGCCGAGCAGATAATGTTGGTTGATACTTCTTGGTTAACCTTAAGAAGAAGCAAAAAGCTGTCAGATTTTCCTCATTTCCAATGGAATCCCAACTATTTCTTTGTTCTTGGGGTTTGTTGGAAGTGCTGTACTGGTTGACATTGACATTCTTCTGAGCTTAATGTCTGAGAGCTCCCTTATCTTTTGTTAGCATGTGCTCGCCAACAATACAAAGAAAGCATAATCTATCCATTTAGGTTTTGAAATAACAGAGTGGTTTGAAAAGGGTGTTGGTTCTGGATGGGGAGATTTGTAGAAAGAACCTTTCAGATCTGAGACCGAGAACTTGTAATGTATCTGAACAGCATATATTCATTTCAGATTCAATCCCCCATTTCTCCTCCTAAAGACTGTGTTAAAGATATTTTTATTACAGCATATTTTTTTCTTACTCCTCTCTGTGAAGGTTTTCAATCCATTTGCATGCAGCACAAGCTTTCATCTATATAATTAGGATCCCAGAAACTTGCAGCAGTTGGCTGTGACATTCGCATATAACCAATTTTGTCAGTTCAAGCATCATGACATAACATTAAAAACATCGGTAATGGAATAAGAAAGATTGCAAGGGAAGTAGCTTTGATACGAGTTAAGTATTGTGCTAATTACAAACAACTAGAGAAAGTGAAACTCAGATTAAGACTTTAATTAGCTAAAATATAACCTATCTTAAGAGTAAAAAAAAAATCATCTCTACTGTGTCTCCTTTTAAATAAAGAATTTCTCCAATAAGAAATAACTTGTCTCCTATCACCTGAAATTTTTTTCCTTTTAAAGAATGTATTTTTCTACTATTAAAAATCTATACATTATCAATGAAAACAGAGAAAAAGTAGAAAGATTACCCAGGGTCTCACTACTTTCACACTGTTGATAATACTTCTATTTAGTTATAATTNTCTCCAATAAGAAATAACTTGTCTCCTATCACCTGAAATTTTTTTCCTTTTAAAGAATGTATTTTTCTACTATTAAAAATCTATACATTATCAATGAAAACAGAGAAAAAGTAGAAAGATTACCCAGGGTCTCACTACTTTCACACTGTTGATAATACTTCTATTTAGTTATAATTATGCTCAGCATATAAGTGCCACATCCTTCATTTTAAAAGTTGAACATTAAATTATATTTTGTGTATAAAACTGTAACTTTTAATGGTTTTCATAGTAATCTTCTGAGTGGATGCTCTATAATTTAACTACATATTCCCAGATTCCTAAATTAACAGTGTTTCCAACTTTTCAATTCTAATAAATATTAGCTCAGTTTTCATCTTTATGCCTAAACATTTTCCTTTTTTAGGATTATTTCTTTGGGTTAGCTTCCCTCAAATGGAATCACTACTCAAAAATGTTGTTTTCTAAAGTTTATTGCAGATAAACATATTTTATCAGCTTATACTAACTTCCTGCAATAAATTCACTGATAAAATACTGTTAATTGGTTTGTCCAATTCCAAAGATAAGGTCTGGAAAGCAGAAAACCACTGTTCCCCAAAGGAATTCTAAATTCTCCTAGTGCTTTAACCAGAGTTTTTGAAATTTCCACATGTGACTTTACCTTCTTGCTCTGGCATGTGTTTCTGTCATGAACTTAAGTCTTGGAGTTTATTCACTGGAAAGTTCTGACTTTGATAGTGGGTTCTTTCCACAATGATGAATTTCCTCTTGTGGCTTTAGCCTTCTGCCTCCTCTCAGTGAGGGTAGAAAGTGGGAACTGTGATTATTTCCTCACAACTATTCTATGTCTTTTCTGTATAAATCCTTTGGGGGAACTGGACCTACTACCAAAGCAACAGAGGTGGTCCCTGACTGAACATAATTGACCTTTTTCTTGTCCACCACACTGTTGAAACCACTGTGGTCATGTCACCATTGACCTCCATTTTGTTAAATCTAATAAGCAATTCTTGACCCTCATCTTGCTTGACCTCTCAGCAGCATTTAGCATAGTTAATCACTCCTTCCATTTTGACATGCTTTCTTCACTTGGCTTGTAGGATCAAATCCAGTCAGGATCTAATCAAGAAAACAGAAACTATTCTTACTATTTGACAAGAGGAAATTTAATTCAGGGCCTTGATCACATAGGTGGCCAAAGAGCTGAACAGGAGTCAGTGGCAAAACTGGAGATGGGCAGCAGTACCAGCCTTGGCTGGAGGAACAAAGAGGAGAGGAGGAGCTTGCAGGAGCCTGGAGAAGGCAGCGTCTTGGAGGGTCTGTCTGGAAAAAAGCTGGAGCCAGGACACAGGTACGGCCACAACCAGAGATACCACCTGCAAGAAGGAGAGGAAGTACCTGGTTTCTCCTTTCTCCTTCCCTCCAAGTTTCCATCAGTGCTCTTCATAAACGACTCTCTGCTGGAAACAAACTAACATCAGAATCATGGAAAAGCAGCTTGCGGCGGTCAATTCCACTGCCATACATATTGAAGAAGAAGGGGATGAGTGGTGAACCAGGGTCGATGGGGCCAAGGCTGCCACCACAGGCTGCTTTATCTCCTGCTTTCTGAGTAACTCCTTCCCTGTGTCTCCACTGGCTCCTCTTCTTCTCTCTGCCCTTTTAACAGTGAGGTTCTCCAAAGCTCAGTCCGTGTGCCGCTTTCTCTTCTACCTATCCCTGAATGCTTAACAAACTCACTCCCCAATCCTAAATTGCTTGGAACAACAAATATGGTCACTTCTTGTGATTCTGTGGGTTGACTGGGCTCAGCTGGGGAGTGCTCTCTTGAGATCTCTGATGAAGTATGTGGTGAACCCTGCGCTGTGTTGATCAGATCCTGCTTCAGAAATGAAGACCCTAGTAGAGCCCTTGCTGGCAGTCGTTTTCAGGGAAAGCCTCAGTTTATGGGAGGTCACCTCACCCAAGGTCTCACACCCTTTCTTAAGTAGCCTGTACACAAGGACTGGTTAATATAAGGACTATAAAGCACAACCTTTTCATCCCAACTTGGGACAGATACAAGGGATCATCTCATCCTAGGAGCTCCCTAAAAGCGTCAGTTGAGGTCCTGAGGGAACTGCTTAACAGTTTGATTTCTCCCTTTGTCAACCCTGCCTCCCACCCTTCCCTTCTAAACATTCCACAGCATATACCTTCAGGGCACTCCCTAATGGAACTTCTCTGTCTCAGAATCTACTTTCTGGGGAGCCCAACCTACAACTTGGTTGCACTCAGATGGTGCTTGAGGCTGGAGTCATCTAACAGGTTGACTGGGTTGGACATCTACAACACCTTACTCACATAGCTGGCACTTGATTCTGACTATCAGATGGGACAATGAACTGGATTACCTAAACATAGCCTTTCCATATGAGTTGGGTTTATCTCACTGTGGCCACTGGGTCCCAAGTGAGAACATTCCAAATATGAGTGCTGAATGAGCCTGGGTGTATTCTTACTTTCCAGAACATTACTTCCATTGGTCAAAACAAGTCACAAAAATTCAGAGAGGAGTATCAGACTTCCCTCTTGATGTGAGAAACAATATTCGTGTACAAGGAAGAAAGAAAGAGTAGAGGCTTTCTTTGTAAACAGTCTATTATACCTTTTCCTCTAGATCACTCATAAAACTCTTCTTGTCATGATCTTTTAGGATTTGAAATAGCTCAACTGGAATTCCATCACCTCCACTAGCTTTGTTTGTAGTGATGCTNAAGGGCTGATGCTGAAGCGGAAACTTCAATACTTTGGCCACCTGATGCAAAAAGCTGACTCATTTGAAAAGACCCTGATGCCCTGATGCTGTGAAAGATTGAAGGCGGGAGGAGAAGGGGATGACAGAGGATGAGATGGTTGGATGACATCACCGACTCAATGGACATGCGTTTGAGTAGACTCCGCGAGTTGGTGATGAACAGGGAGGCCTGGCGTGCTGCAGCCCATGGGGTCTCAAAGAGTCGGACATGACTGAGTGATTGAACTGAACTGTCATGATCACTGTTAATCTCCATACTGCTAAATCTAATGCTGTATTTTCAGTTGTAATCTTACTTGACCTCCCAGCAGGATCTCTCACTTTTTTGATTGGCTCATGACTCCTAAATTTTTAATTCTCTTCAGTCCACTCTTACAATCTATAGATTCCTACAAGCAACTATATGCCAATAAAGTGGACAACCTAGAAGAAATAGTCAAATTCTTAAAAAACTACAATCTCCCAATGCTGAACCAGGAAGAAATAGAAAATATTATCAGACCAATTGCTGCTGCTGCTGCTGCTAAGTTGCTCTGTCCGACTCTGTGCAACCCCATAGACGGCAGCCCACCAGGCTCCGCCATCCAGGCAAGAACACTGGAGTGGTTTGCCATTTCCTTCTCCAGTGAATGAAAGTGAAAAGTGAAAGTGAAGTCACTCAGTCACGTCAGACTCTTCGTGGCCCCATGAACTGTAGTNACTCTGTGCAACCCCATAGACGGCAGCCCACCAGGCTCCGCCATCCAGGCAAGAACACTGGAGTGGTTTGCCATTTCCTTCTCCAGTGAATGAAAGTGAAAAGTGAAAGTGAAGTCACTCAGTCACGTCAGACTCTTCGTGGCCCCATGAACTGTAGTCTATCAGGCTCCTCTGTCCATGGGATTTTCCAGGCAAGAGTACTGGAGTGGGTTGCCATTGCCTTCTCTGGATCAGACTAATTACAAGTACTGAAATTGAATCTGTAATTTAAAAATTTCCAACAAACAAAAGTTCAGGACTAGATGGTTTCACTGGCCAATTCTATCAAACATTTAGAGAAGAGTTAATGCCTATCCTTCTGAAACTATTTCAAAAATTTCAGAGGAAAGAATATTTCCAAACTCATTTAATGAGGCCACCATCACCCTGATATTTAACCCAGACAAATATACCACACACACACACAAAGAAAATTACAGGCCAGTATCACTGAGGAACATACATGCAACAATCCTCAACAAAATACTAACAATTCAAATTCAGCTATTCATTAAAAGGATTATACACCATGATTAAACAGGATTTATCCCAGGGATGCAAAATTCTTCAATATATGTATACCAATCAGTGCGATACACCTCATCAACAGACTGAAGAATGAAAACAGTATGACCATCTCAGTAGATGTAGAAAAAGATTTTGACAAAATTCAATACCCATTAATGATTAAAAAAAAAAAATTCTCCAGCAAGTGGGCATAGAGGGAAATGATGTCACATAATCAAGGCCATACATGACAAACCTACAGCTAACATCAAACTCAATGGCAAAATCTTGAAAGTATTTCCTCTAAGATCAGGATCAAGAGAAGGATAGTCACTCGCACCACTCTTACTCAGCTTAGCTTTGGAAGCCCTAGCCACGGCAATCAGAGAAGAAAAAGAAATAAAAGAAATCCACTCTTATCTACTCATCCTGTTTTCCTGTATGCTGGGTGTGATCCAGACATACCTTTAATACATTTTTCTTGATTGTCTCAAAATATCCTGATACAAGGAAATATGCTGTATTAGCTAAAGAGAGTTATGTCACATAACAAACTAATGATATAAAATCGAATATAGGGACTTCCCTGATGGCCTAGTGTCTAAGACTCTGCACTCCCAATCCAGGGGGCCTGGGTTCAATTCCTGGTCGGGGAACAAGAGCCCATATGCCACAGCTAAAGGTCTCCCATGCCACAGTGAAGACCTAAGATCCTGTGTGCCGCAACTAGGACCTGGTGCAACCAAATAGATAAATAAGTAAATATGTTTAAATTAATGTAAGATTTTCATGTTCTTAAAATCCTATTGCTGGCCAGGCCACTAGCAGTGGTCACCAGCCAATTTCTCTGCAGGTCCTCACTCTGCTACCATTTTGTTACTCCATTGTATCCTCTCTTTAGTATATTCTTTTCAGGTCTTCAGTCTATATAGTCAAACCCCATATGTGCATTTCTGAGCTTTTTCTCCATTACTTTATTTTTTCAGATTGCTCTAGAAAACTTTTAAAAATTCTTCTTTTGGATGGAGAATTATTTAGTTCTTTTGATCTGATTTCTTGGCCTTTTAGTCTATCTCTTGGGGTCTTTATTTTCCCAGACCAGATGAATGATTACATTTTTTTTTTGCTAACATTGTAGTCTTCTATTAACCTGATCAAACTCTTAGCCATTGCTTCTTCATACCAGTCTTTCTTTAACTGGACAAAGGCCTGTATTAAGTGACAAGAGCTGCTATAACAAAGAAACCACAAAATGCATAATGGCTCAAATAAAAAAGACATTAATTTCTTGCCCGTATAAAACCCTCAGTAGGTGTCTCTTCTTCAGGGTGATAACAAATTGTTTTCATTCCATAGCTCTGTTACCTTCAACACATGGCTTCTCATATTGCTGTTCTATTTTAGCATCAAGTCAGGAGAAGGAAAAGAGCAAAGAAGATGAGAGCTGGGAGATTTTTATGAGCTAATCACACATAACCACAAGGCAGCCTGGAAAACATTTTCTAGCTGCAGACCTGAAAGAAGAGAATACGATTCTGGAGACTGACTTGCAGTCTCTGCCCCTGGGCAAGATGGAACTCTATTCTCTCTTGCTATGAATTGGGTCATCTCTATTATATCAAAATGAGGGAAACAAAAAGTAGCTTAAATGATGGAAGCAGATGCAGTTTCTGTGATTGTGAGGTGTTAGGAAACCTGTCCTCTGATTAAACATACAAGAGAGAATGTGCCATGAAATAGGTTTTGAGTGACTTCAGATGCAGTGGGACCAGGGAAGGGGCAGAAGCAGGAGATCAAGGTTCATATGGACCAGTAAGAGGAAAAAGGGGAAAGGAAGAACTGTCTACCTGCATCAGTGGCCCCAGGGTATTACTTTGCCTTTATCTTGGCTTCTATTTATAAATCCTGAGTTCAAAGCACTCAACTTTGCAACTGTTCCCTGTGAGAGATAAAGTAGGAAGGATGTGATTTCACAAGCCAGGGAAATGGGAATTTCAAATAGGTTGATGTCATGCAATAAGGGACTCTGGACAAGAGTCTATAAGCCTCCTTGTTCATTTTGTGTATGACTAAATACTCTCTGTGTGTGTGTTTACGCAGCAGGGGGTTATGCTTGAGCCCCAAGCTCCTCTTTCCTTTCTATGGCTAACTCCATGCTCTTTGCTGAGAAAGTTGATGGGATTTGACCCAAAGAGGGTTGACATTTTCTTATCATGTTTTAAAATTATTTCTTTATGGAGCATGCTGGATAACTGACAAATTGTATTCCACTTAAGCTACTTTTTTTGCCTTCAAGCAGTTAAAAACGTTTTCTGTCTTTTGCATTCCCATTTTTACTCTTCAACACCAAGTTCACTGGCTCACGGCTGTAGTTACAGAGGACTTCCCTGGTGGCTCAGATGGTAAAGTGTCTGCCTACAATGTGGGAGACCTGGGTTCAGTCCCTGGGTCGGGAGATCTCCCGGAGAAGAAATGGCAACCCACTCCAGTGTTCCTGCCTGGAAAATCCTATGGATGGAGGAGCCTGGTAGGCTACAGTCCATGGGGTCACAAAGAGTCAGACACGACTGAGTGACTTCACTTTCACTTTCTATCTACAGATATGGCTCTCTCAGATTATCAGAGGGCAGGGGAGATAAGAAGCAGGTGGTGAGCAACACCTTCCTGACTTTCAAACAAGCAACCCCCCCACCTCACAAAATTAGTTGACTCTTTAGTCAGGTATGGAAAACAAAGGGATAGCTTGAAGATTTTAAATTACATGTTGGTAAGAACAAGTATTAATGATGAGTATTAAACTAATATGAACAGGGGTTCATACACCTACATTGGCTGCTCCTTCCATCCCTGATGTGGGAGCTGGGATTTCACATGCCTTGCGGCCAAAAAATCAAAACATAGAACAGAAACAATATTGTAACAAATTCAGCAAAGACGCTAAAAATGATCCACATTAAAAAAAAAATCTTAAAAATAAGATGAACAAAATGCTAAGGTTGTTTCTACAAGCTCAAGGTCTCACCCTTAGGATGACCCTAGCCCCTTTAAAGTGACTGCCTGAGAAAACGTCAGGCTGTCAAAAGAATTTACTGTTTGTTTCATCAACACCTGAAGACAGGGTCCCTGTCCCCAGCCTCTGTGGGAGGGGAGGAACCCCACTTCTATACACAGCGTCATTAACAAACCAGGTGGGTTTCACCTGAACCAACCCCGCCTTCCCAGGTTTTGTGATTTTTCATTTCCCTGGCTCTACTGGGCCCTCACTCTCTACATGCCCTATTCCCTCAACCTCCCTTTAGAAGGTTCACACTTTGTGTGTGATAGTCGCTCTGTCGTGTCGGACTCTCTGTGACCCCATGGACTGTAGCCCATCAGATTTCTCTGTCCATGGGATTCTCCAGGCAAGGATACTGGAATGGGTTGCCATGCCTCCCTTCTCACACTGGAGTCTTCCTACTGTGGTAGACTATTACTGACTAAAACCTGTCCCTACCACTTTAACTAGTGTCGGGCTTATCTGTGACAAAGAACAGAGCTGCCCTAGAGCCCACGTTGCCCTTTCTAATCCTGAGCCTTTCGATGAACCCCAGGATGTTATCTTTGGGGACCAGCATTAAGCCAGAGCACTACCGTCATGTTGAGTCCAGTGACTCAGGCTGCTGGCACTTTCTACTCGCTTTTCTCTCTTTGTCCTTTCTGGAAAGTGAAAGCTTAGTGCTGTGACGATAGTTTTTACCCCTCTTGGCAGCAACAAGAGAAGGGCTCATCGGCAGCTTTCAAAGTGCTTACTGGGACACCTCTCTAAATATATCCTCCTAGGTCTGCCAGGTTTCCCAGGCTTTCCACATGAATTCAATCTTTTAAGTCTCAGGGGCTCTTTATCAAAGGTATTTATTCATAGGAACTCATTAGGCCTTTTAAAAACCATAGAAATATATCATATTAGGTTTTAGACAACATGATGAAAAGGAAATGGGGTATAGTTAATGCTGATGGATAAGAAGAAAGAAACATGATTTTTTGGATATAATGAGGAGGAATGTGATGGCCAGCCAAGATCATTATTAGATGCCTAAGTAAAGGGGGCTGTCGATCAGCAAAGGAGATTTCTTTTTTTTTTTTAATATCAACAGTCTTATTTATATAATTCATATATATCACTTAGTTCATCCATTTCAAGTATATAACCCTATAGCTTTTAGCATTTCACAGAATTGTGCAACCGTCACCCCCAATAAATTTTAGAACATTTTCATCACCCCCCAAAGAAGCCTTTTATTCATTAGTATTTACTTCCTATTTTCCCCAACCCCCTGCAGTGTTAGACAACCAAAAATCTACTGTCCGTCTCTGTAATTTGCAGCAAAGGAGTTTGGGTTTCATTTGGTTTTTTAAATTTTATTTCATTATTTTAACCATGTTTATGTATACAGTTCAGTTGCACTAAGTACATTCACATTGTTGCTCAATCATGACCATTCAACTCCAGGATTTTTCATCTTCCCAAACTAACACTCTGTACCTCTTAAACAATAACTCCCATCCCTTCTCTAGCCTTTGGCCTTGGCAACCACTATTCTATTTTCCGTTTCTATGGATTTGACTGCTTTAGGTACATCATAAAAGTGGAATCAGACAGCATTTGTTCTTTTGTGACAGGCTTACTTCACTGAGCATAACACCTTCAGAATTCATCCGTATTGTAGCATGTGCCATCGCATGGATACACCACATTTTGCTTATTCAGTCATCTGCCAATAGACACTTGGGCTGTTTTCATCTTTTGGCTATTATGAATAATGGTGCTATGAACACGGACTTACAAATAACTGTTTGAGATTCGGCTTTCAGTTCTTTCAGGTAGATACTCATAAATGAAATGGCAGGATTATATGCTAATTCTACATTTAGTTTTTTTGAGGAAATTTTGTACTGATTTCCATAAAGGCCACATCATTTTTCATTCTCCCAGCAATGAACAAAGGTTACAATTTTTCCACATCCTTGATAACACTTGTCATATTCTGGTGTTTTTTTTTTTTTTTTTNTGCAAACATGAAATTAAAAGACGCTTACTCATTGGAAGGAAAGTTATGACCAACCTAGATAGCATATTAAAAAGCAGAGATATTACTTTGCCAACAAAGGTCCGTCTAGTCAAGGCTATGGTTTTTCCAGTGGTCATATATGGATGTGAGAGTTGGACTATGAAGAAAGGTGAGTGCCGAAGAATTGGTGCTTTTGAACTGTGGTGTTGGAGAAGACTCTTCAGAGTGCCTTGGACTTCAAGGAGATCCAATCAGTCCATCCTAAAGGAGTTCAGTCCTGGGTGTTCACTGGAAGGACTGATGTTGAAGCTGAAACTCCAATACTTTGGCCATCTGATTCGAAAAGTTGACTCATTTGAAAAGACCCTGATGCTAGGAAAGACTGAGGGCAAGAGAAGGGGATGACAGAGGATGAGATGGCTGGATGGCATCACCAACTCTTNAGTCCATCCTAAAGGAGTTCAGTCCTGGGTGTTCACTGGAAGGACTGATGTTGAAGCTGAAACTCCAATACTTTGGCCATCTGATTCGAAAAGTTGACTCATTTGAAAAGACCCTGATGCTAGGAAAGACTGAGGGCAAGAGAAGGGGATGACAGAGGATGAGATGGCTGGATGGCATCACCAACTCTTTGGACATGGGTTTGGGTGGACTCTGGGAGTTAGTGATGGACAGGGAGGCCTGGCATGCTGTGGTTCATGGGGTTACAAAGAGTCTGGCACAACTGAGCGACTGAACTGAACTGAATTGAACTGGACTAAGAA
The DNA here is from genome assembly GCA_006410615.1 of Neotragus moschatus. NCBI lineage: Eukaryota > Metazoa > Chordata > Mammalia > Artiodactyla > Bovidae > Neotragus > Neotragus moschatus. The sequence continues at coordinate 4,637,859 of SJYA01001296.1, read as the reverse complement.
ATCATTACCAGAGCCAATGTCATAAAGTTTCCCTCTGTGTTTTCTTCTAAGGGTGTTATAGTTTCAGCTCTTATCTTCAGGATTTTGATCCATTTTGAGTTAATTTCTGTGTGATATAAGGTAAGGGTCCAACTTCATATTTTGCATGTGTGTATCCAGTTCTTTCAACACCAGTGTTGAAAGAAAGGGAAATTCTTAAAGGAAAAGTTAATTTTTTTTTCTAGGTCCTTTGAAGCAGAGCCTGTAGCAAGAACTTATTTATAGATAGCTTATTTGCAAATGATCTGAGGAAGCAGGAGTGAGAAAAAAGGAAGATTGATGCAAGGAAGGATAAAAATCCAGTATAAAGGTATATTATGGAGGTTGCTGCCATAAATGACAGGGGCTTGGTTCATAGCAGCACTATTTACATTAGGCAAGACATGGACACAGCCTAAGGGTCCATTAACAGATGAATGGACAAAACATGTGGTATATATATAAAATGGAACATTAAATATTACTCAGCCATAAAAAGCATGAAAAAGTGCTCTTTGTAGCAGCATGGACAGACCTAGAGATTATCAAACCAAGTCAAGTAAGTCAGACAAAGACAACTATCATGATATCATTTATATGTGGAATCTAAAAAATAGTACAAATGAACTTGTTTCCAAAACAGAAACAGACTCACAAATATAGAAAATAAACTTAAGTTTACCAAAGGGGAAGAGGTGGAGGAGGGATAAATTGGGAGTATCTATTTTAAACAAGAAAGAAAGTGATCAATGTCATGTAGGAGATAGGTACAGAAGGAAGAGGCTTCTGGTAATGAGTAATAAATGTTTCACAATAAAGGTTATAGGCAAGCTGGGTCTTGAAAATGAGGTTTATTTGTTGATTAATTCAAAAAATACTTATTGATAGCCTTTTGTGCACCAGACACTTTTCTAGGAGCTAGGGATTTTGTAGTGAGCAAACAAAAATAGTCCATTCCCTTCTTATACTCTAAAAGAAAGACACAATGATATATAAATTAATTTATCAAATTAATAAGCAAGATAACATGAGAGTGGTAATCATTACCAAGGAAACAAAAGATAACTTTAGTGTCTAGGTGGAATTGGAGATATGGCTGTGGACAGAGTGATCATGAAATTCCCTAAAGAGAACACATTTAAGTGAAAATCTGAATTGTGATAAGAATGTGTCTACCCTATAACAATCAGAGACTAAGAGAAAATGAGAAGACCACAAGTAGAGGAAGGGCTTGCACCTTCAATGGATGGAAATAAGCCAGTGATTCTGCAGAGTAAGAGCCAGAGATGGAAGAAGGCTATGCAGTGAAGTCAGATGATGGGCTTGGGCCAGGTCACACAAGACCCAGAGGACCTCCCACCCAGTAAGGCCTGTGGACTTAATCTTTGTACCAGGAAAGTGACTGGAAGGTTTTAAGCAGGAGAGTGAACTAATATAATTTATGTGTTAAAAGCTCACACCGACTGCTGTAACAGAAATAGTCCACGCAGGATGGGAGCAGGAGGTCTGAGCCAGTGCTGAAGCTCCTGCAGATTTCACTCAGGTTGGACTTGGGGATGACTTGGTCCAGGCTGGTGGCAGTAGAAATAGAGAGGAGGGAAAGTTTAGGATTTAATGTTGCAGGTGGGCTTGAAGATGGCCTTGGAGGCATGGACCAAAGTGCCAAGTCAGGCAAGAGGCTTATAAGGAAATGAGGCTTTGTTCTCCTTGAACGGTTTAAGAGGGCCATTGACAGGCACATGATGGAGCTGTGGCTTTGAAAGAGATCAAAATGGCGGACACTTGCTGCAAAGGAATCAGACTTCATTCTGCAGGCAGTGGGGAGTGATTGAAGCTTTTTTTAAACAAAAGGGTGATAGAAACCAAGCTGCATTCTTGGTCTTGTCACCATTGGGTCAAAAAGCTCATAAATTTAACCAGAATAACAACAATAGTGTATGTGCATGTGCGTGCGTGTGTGCGTGCGTGTGTGCGTGCGTGTGTGCGTGTGTGTGTGTGTGTGTGTGTGTGTGTACTTAAGCAGGGAAAGTAAAAGCAACTTGGACAGTAACGCCAGTGAACTTCTTCAGAGGTTAATTTACTTCTCTGTTTATTGATGTCACTATGGTGATGGTAAAAGCCTAGCCAGGAGGACAGAGAACAGTTGACTGTCTCTGCACTTAATAATCTGATTTTATGTAAGACATCGAGAAAGAATGCAATAACTCAGGGCCTTTGCTGTGAGCATTAAAAGAAACCAGATGAGGCTGAGCTCACATCCTTCCCAGCCACAACAGTGCCCCTCCTTGGGTGCTGGGTTTCAGGCCCAGCTGTTTGGCACTGCCCAGCCTGACATTTGGAGGAACTCACCCTGCATTTTGCCCTTCTCTCCCTTTTGCTCCCTCAAACTGGAATATTGCTAACAGCCCACAAAGTGAAATAAAACCACAAGGAAATAGAAAAGGAATTCTGCCTATAAAAGGGGATTTGCAAAGGGAAGCTGGTTTCATTGGTAGATGAAAAAGACTCCCTCCTGGAGTATTAGTTGATATGGCCCTAAGCATGGGTCTTGCAGAAGCTGCAGATTTTTATTTAGATTTGGATTTTTCTACTTTCTTTCAGGACGCTGATGTTTGGAAGCTGGTGGTCAAGGTATTTCTTCCCCTTAATTAGAAACACATTCTTTCTGTTGTTGTTTACGATAAAACCACTGAATTTTTCCCTTTTCCTCAGAGTCATAGTAAGATTGTGTTCTCTAACTGGATTTTTGGATGTGAGCAGTAAAAATCAAAAAGGGACCTTCTATCATTCCAAATTCTAAACTCTGAACATTACAGATTTTTAAATTATATCTCACTTAAACCTCTTAGCAACCACAGAAAATATCAGTATTATCCTAATTTCATAGATAAGCAAGCTAGGGCTTCACTGGCATGGGGGCTTCATTGCTACGTGTGATGTGATTTGAGCAATAACAAGAAAGGATACTGCCATTCTGAAATAGCAGGGCTAGACAGTTTTATATGCAAAAGTTTTCTTTTGCTCAAACATTAGAGGATTTTAAGAATGTTTAAAAGTCCAGTGCAAAATTAAGTTCTAACCTCATAGCTTTGATTAACTGTATTTAACAGAGTGAGCACTCCCTTTCTGCCAATCTGTGATGACTTCATAGAATCACAATATCCATAGCCTTTGCCAGAACCAGATTCTGAATCAAAATGATGTATATACACTTAAAATCTGATGAAACTATCACGATTTTCAAAGGCTCACATATTCAACATAACCCAGAAATAACCCAGAACTATTTTTAAAATAAACAAATATGTCCACACTTGCCATCTGCTCCAGGTTAACTTTCCAGTAGTAAAGAAAAAATTCTGTAAAGCACAAGAATAAGAACTTCTATATGATCATCTTCTTTTATAGTCTAGCAGGAGGGGATCTTAAAATGAGCATCTTCAAAGTATACGCAAGGGAAGAAGTAGAATGCCCATCTGTAACAAGAATACAAAGTGATATATTGATCATTTTAAAGTGCTCATTTTATCAACAGAGGAATGGATAAATAAGATGTGGCATATATACGAAATGGAATATTACTCAACCATAATAATGAAAGTTTGCCATCTCTAACAACATAAATAGACTTAGAGGGCATTATGTTAGGTGAAATAAGACAGAGAAATAGAAACAGAAATGAATCTATGACATCATTTCCATGTAGAATGTAAAATATAAAACAAATGAAAGAATATAACAAAACACAAACAGACCCACAGATATAAAGAACGGAATAGAGGTTACCAGGGGTGAGGAGGAAGGGGGAGGGGCATTTAAGGGTGGAGGATTAAGAGGTACAGACTACTACGTATAAAATAAGTAAGCTAAAAGGATATAAATATGTACAACACAGGGAATATAGCCAATATTATGTAATAACTATAAATGGAGTATGACCTTTAAAATTTGTGAATCAATATATTGCACACCTGAAACATATAATACTTCATATCAACTATACCTCAATAATAATAATAAAAAAATACTCATTGAGGAGCTATGACACAGTTTGCATAGTTGGATACACTTGGTGAAGATATCCCATGGGGTGATCCCTGGCTTGGTGAAGGGCAAAGTAGGGCAAAGAGGTTTTTTCCAAGAGTATGAAGAAGTTTCAACTTAAATGTCTCTTCTTTAGGGAGTATACCCCTGATACTTTAGACTGGGCACTGTCCCTTGATATGTTAATATCCACACTCTCACCCTCTAAATTTCATTCACAGCATTTGTCACAAACGTAATTTAAATGATTATTCGGGTAAAAATTCATTCATGAATGTCTCTGCATGGCAACATAAGGTCCGTGAGATGATGCTTGTCCTTTCATTTTTGAAGGAATCCAAATGTTTATTTCAGTGCTGAACATATGTGAAGATGTCAGGTTTTACTGAATGATTTATCAGAAGGGAAAATAATTTACCTAAAATAATAAAAAAAGAACCAAAACAACATAAAGAGTTAATTCACTGGAAATGAATCTAGATAAAATCATTTCCATAAGTTTGATATTTAAAAAATGGTCCTTTATGATAGAAGCTAAAATTTTAATTACACTGGGAAAGTGTGTGATGATTTCCAAGCCCCTATGAATTTGGTCATACCTTTATAAGGTTTTGTATTTTGTTGTGGTTCTGAAACAGGAGGGAAAGGGGCAGGCTGCTGCTGCTGCTGCTGCTAAGTCACTTCAGTCGTGTATGACTCTGTGCGACCCCATAGATGGCAGCCCACCAGGCTCCCCCGTCCCTGGGATTCTCCAGGCAAGAACACTGGAGTGGGTTGCCATTTCCTTCTCCAATGCATGAAAGTGAAAAGTGAAAGTGAAGTCACTGAGTCGTGTCTAACTCTCAACGACGCCATGGACTGCAGCCTACCAGGCCCCTCCGTCCATGGGATTTTCCAGGCAAGAGTATGGAGTGGGTGCCATTGCCTTCTCCAAAAGGGGCAGGAACAACCTTTAAATAAATGATATGACCATAGGACATGACAAAAGCTGGTCAGGACCAACTATGTCCAAGATGGCTGAATATTCTGCTTTCAGTGTGTCTTGAGCCTCATTATAACATGCTCATTATAATAAATTAGCATTTAGGTGACATGCACCAAGAAAGTTCTCAGGCTAATCATAAAAGGCCAAAGAGTGGGCAGCGGTCCAATTCCGGGAATCTCCACCCCTTCCCGCAAATAATTTGAATAATTCTCCCACTTATTAGCCTATGAGATTATGCCCCCCATAAAAACTAATGACTCCATATTTTGGGGCCTCTCACTCCTGAGAAGACTCACACTCTGTCTATGGAGTATGTTTTTCTCTAAATAAACCCATTTATCTATCACTTTGCCTCTCACTGAATTCTTTCTATGATAAGACATCAATAACCTGAGCTTCATTAGATCCTGAAACCAGGTGTGTGATCTCAGTTAAAAGACTATGGGTTCAAGCCCCAATCTGTGTTCCATAGTTTTAGTCCCAGCTCCGTTTACACACATTTGGAAAATAGCAGAGTCTCTGTACATGACATGTGATTTATCCTATCTGCAGACAAGCATACACATTTGGTGTTGTTTTCCATAGCTGCTTGGATACCAAGCACTGTCACTAACAGTCTGGGAACTAGACTTATGCCAACTGCTCCCTAAAGTTCTGAGGTTTGTATGTTCAGTGTTCGGCAGCAAGTGAATAAGAAGACTTACTACTCAGTGATTAGTACAACCAAAATCTTGAGGATGCCTTCTAGCCTTCAGCGCTGCACAGCAGATAATGGCCCCTGTGCTCCTGGCCACATGATGTGAAGAGCGGACTCACTGGAAAAGACCCTGGTGCTGGGAAAGATTGAAGGCAGAAGGAGAAAGGGATGACAGAGGACAAGATGGTTGGATGGCATCACTGACTCAATGGATACGAGTTTAAGCAAGCTCCGGGAGTTGGTGAAGGACAGGGAAGTCTGGCGTGCTGCGGTCCATGGGGTTGCAGAGAGTCAGACACGACTGCGTGAGGGAACAATATGCTCTTGAGGATTCTTAACAGTAACATAGGCATCTGGTAAGAAGGGAGTGGGAGTGAAGGAGCAAATATCCTCACCTCTACCTTTATCACGTGCTACTGCTGCTTCCCATGGGCAAAACCCAACAGAAGCCAGTTGGTGAGCGAGTCTGGACAATACAACCTAAAGACATCAGCATCTCAAGGCACAGACTAGCTCAGAGAAGGGCATAGAATGGATCTAATGGGGCAAATGTGTGGTATAATAAGAAATATATATAATCTTTGCCCTGGGTTCTTGGCACAAAGCTCCCCAAACCCTTGTAATTTCCTAAGTGATAAGATTATCCTTTGTTACTCATGACAAGCCCTTCAATCAGACCTGAGTTTATGCTAATGAGGTGATTTAGAGTGAGGTCCCAGCAAAACCTAAGGATGGGGCTGGTCACCCAAAAGATCAAGTAATTGGAACTTTTAGTCCTACCCATTGACCTCTGGGAAGGGGAGGGGTGCTGGAGAGTAAAAGATGTACAAAAATTTGAGAACAGCAAGATCTGATGAGTTTCTGGGTTGATGAACACTTGGAGGTGGTGGGAGAGTGGTGTGTCTAGAAATGCATGAACACTCCATAGACTTTTCCATACAACTTGCCTTGTGCATTTATCCCTTCCATCTGGCTGCTCCTGAGCTATATCCTTTTATAATAAACTGGCAGTCTAGTGAGCAAATGTTTTCCTGAGTTCCGAGAACTGCTCTGGCAAATTTTAATAAATTAAAAGCAAGGTGGGCATCATAGGAACCACAGATTCAAAGCCCCTAGGTTAGAAGGTGGAAGCCTGGGACATGAGATTTCCATTGGCAGGAGGGGGAGAACTGTCTTGTATGACTGAGCCTTAATCTGTGGGATCTGACGCTCTCTCCAGGTAGACAGTGTCAGAATAGAGTTAAATTATAGGACACGCAGTGGCATTGCAGAATTGCTTGATGTGTGAAAAAGCCACAGGTCTGGTATCAGAAAGGAAATAGCATTGTAGAAGGCAACTGAGGGGAGAGGAGACACACAGGAATGTGGTTTTCCTTAGACCAAGACAGCAGGGAAACTCTCACATTTGTAAACTTGACCAGTTAGCAAGGCACTCCTTCAGTTCTCAAAGCTGGAGATTGGGAAAGTAGCAGTGGCATGAAAAAGAGGAACAGGAATGAAGGGGCTTGCCCAAGGCTACATAGTAGGAAGCCTAGCTTGGCCTTTCCTTAAGCAATGTGACCTGCCTCTAGTGTCTTTGCTGTATGTACGCTTCCCATCTCTACCTACCTTCCACAAAAAAGATACCATTATAGCTAGATATTCTTTGGTGCTTGGGCTGAGCAGTGTGGAGTGGTTCCTGTTCTGTTTCTTCTCTGTTTGTTTGGGGATTTTGCCTCTATTTGTAAAATATTATCTTGCTGTCTCTATAGTATTTGTTGTTGTTGTTCATGTGCCCAGAATCTTTCATACCCTGCTTTTAGATGAGTTTTGGCTAACATGACGCCTGATTATTCACCCTGGAGAGGGATGGGAGGTGGGGGGCGAGGAGGGGGTTTGGTTTGGAGAAACCTACACAGGGCTGCCCCTGGGGACCAGAAGAATGAGCCCCTTCTGGCAGGGAGTGGAAGGGCTGCAGGAGGCTAAAATGTGAGAATGTTTGAGAGGCTCTGTGCTTGGTGGGTTTACCCCAGAAAACTTCAGTAGTGACAGTTTATTCGGCTCTTTTTTGTCTATTTATGGTTTTTCTATGCCTCACTTTAATCTTGCCTTAGCTGTCTAGATTCAGTTAAGATTACCATAAACTAACTTTTAAAACTTAACAGGTATTTTCTTAAAGAAAACTTAAAGAAAAAGAAAAACATTGCCCATAATTCCATCACCAGAGAGAATATTTTCATCTAAATCTTTCCAGTCATTATTCTCTGCATAGATATACATGCTTCCTTATATAAAGTATATTTTAAAATGCAATTATTCTATACACGCTGCTTTGTAGCTTACTCTTTCATCCCATATGGTGTCTTAAACGGCATAGATTTTTTTTTCAAATTTCATACAGAACTTTTCTCAACTATTTCATATCCAGAGTAGTGCCATAGCTAGAAATGAATGCTCTCTAGTTGAAGTAGGTGACATGGTGGAATGCCGGCTTCTCAAATGGAAGAATGTTTGAAGATCACCCAGGGGTCTTGTTAAAGTACAGATTCTGATATAGGAGACCTGGGGGTAGGACTCGAGAGTCTGCATTTCTAGCACACGCCCTGGTGCTGATGCTGATTGAGAATCACGAAAGAACTTCAATCTAGGAGCCAAAAACATGCCTTCAAATCTTGGCTATGGAGTGTGGGTAAGTTTCTCAGCTTCTTTAATTATTTTATATAAACAAAAGTTCATAAAAATCTGAATACACTTAGCCTAAAATATGTGTTTACACTTATGTCGACTATGTCTGGTTATATGGCCTTCGCAATGGCTTAGCAGGTAAAGAATCTGCCTGCAATGCAGGAGACACAGGAGATGCAGGTTTGATCCCTGGGTTGGGAAGATCCCCAGGAGAAGAAAGTGGCAACCATAGTTTCCTTTGTGGAAACATATTCTGTCCACTGTAGTGTATGGGGCTTCCCTGGTGGCTCAGATGGTAAAGAATCTGCCTGCAGTGTAGGAGACCTGGATTCCGTCCCTGGGTCGGGAAGATCTCCTGGAGAAGGGTATGGCTACCCACTCCAGTACTCCTGCCTGGAGAATTCCAAGGGCAGAATTCCTGCCTGGTGGGCTACAGTCCATGGGGTCGCACAGAGTCAGAGATGACTGAGCAACTAGCACACACACCCATATGTATACGTATTGTGTGTCCAAAGTTCCTTTGTCAACACATTGTGCGTCCACAGTTGTATATATGCATTGTTTACCAACCCCCACCCTCAACCTGGGTCCTGCCAGGGAAGGAGGCAATTTCCACCTCAAGGGATACACATTACAATATCTTTGAGCTCAATACAGAACGAAACCCCCCAACAAATGGAAGATGTTAGGGTTCTTCAGTCTAGACAACCTCGAGAAGCTCATCAGGAGACCAGATTAAAGGAGTATAGGCTCTGCACAACCCCTGATCCTTACCAACAACCCCATCCTGGAACCATTTCTATAAAACTCTTTACCAAACTCTCCCAGTTGGGACACACAGTTTTGGGGTGGGGGGCATGAGCCCGCTATATCCCTGTTTGCCTGGCAAAGCAATAAAGCTATTCTTCTCTACTTCACCCAAAACTCTGTCTCTGAGATTCGATTCGGCACTGGTGCACAGAGGACGAGTTTCCAGCATCACCTAATCTGCTGGCTCTATCTTCTTTTCCCGTCAGGACATTCCTTCTGGACCCCTTCAGATGCCTTTTCTTAGGAAGCTTTGGGCTCCTTTAGTTTGTATCTTCATATTCATTTCTAGGAGTCTGGTAGGACCTTGTGTTTCTCTTGCATAATCATTATAATTTGAATTTTTTTAAACTGGCATACAAACACAGAGTATAGAATTAGACTTCTCTGCTTCTCTTTTCAGCTGAGGAGCTTGCCAGCTATATCACTGCCAGCTAATCCTTGATAACTTTTTAAACCAGGACAGACCCTTCCTCACTCATTGTGCCTTCCCTTACCAGGTTAGGGGCAGAGGGAGTCGTGACTCTCCTGGGGAAAATGACTTGTTCTGCCTTTACTGGGAGCCCTTTGAAGGCTTAGTGGTCTAGTTTCTTAAGGGTGGGGGCGATAGTGGGTGAAGACAGCAGGCTGAGTCAGTTGCGTGCTTGCCTTTGCCCCAGGAAGTTCTTTGTATGAAAACTAAAAGAGCGAATTCTTAAGTGCTGTTTCATTCTGGACCCCAGTGATTAAATTCTGAAGGGCCTCATGCTGAGATCAAAATTGGGGAATTATATTCTCTTGAAATACCACCCTGGGTGGGCCTAGCTCGGGGACAGATAGTTACGGTTGGGCAAACAAAAACGAGTGAACTAAAATAGCTTAATTGATCAAATCAGGCCAAGATAAAATTTCCAGTGCTTACCTTCAGATATTTAATGAGTAAATGCTGTCCTTTACTTGAATTATTTATGTACTTAAGTCTAATTCCCTTGGTTGCTATCTTCTTGTTTATTCTCATGGAGCCTAGTATGCTCTCTAGCTTAGTGTGAGGGATGAAAATCCTTCTCTGTAAACGCAAAGCAGTGGCGGAGGGGCAGAAAATGGCTGGTTTCTTTGTTGTGACCTGGTCATTGTTTACCTCTGATTTTATATAATAATTTTTTTGCATGTGTTTGTGTGTCTGTTGTTGGCGGGGGAGCGTCATGGTTCACTTAAATAATATGAGATGACTCAAATCCTTTTGAGGATAATTTGGGTATACTTTTGATATAGAATCCACATATCTAGAAGGGAGGCAATGCAACAGTGGAAAGACAATGGAGTGAAGGGAAGGAAAACATGCCACCTCAAAATGTTGCAGAGAGGAAGCCAAGTCTGACTCCATGTTGGAAACTGTTTCTTTGGCTTGTTTTTATTATTATAATCACACTCAAAGGCTTGCCTGGAGGACCCTGCCCCTCTGCTTGATTGTAAACTAAAGTGCCTTTGTTCAGCTCATGGAGAGATAATTTGTCGCAGCCCACCTGTGAATAGAAGCTTTCCTTGGAAGAAAAGCTATGACAAACCTAGACAGCATATTAAAAAGCAGAGACATTACTTTGCCAACAAAGGGTCCATTTAGTCAAGGCTAAGGTTTTTCCAGTAGTCATGTATGGATGTGAGAGTTGGACTGTAAAAAAGCTGAGTGCTGAAGAACTGATGCTTTTGAACTGTGGTATTGGAGAAGACTCTTGAGTCCCTTGGACTGCAAGGAGATCCAACCAGTTCATCCTAAAGGAAATAAGTCCTGAATATTCATTGGAAGAACTGATGCTAAAGTTGGCTCTCCAAGACTTTGGCCACCTGATATGAACAGTTAACTGATTTGAAGAGACCCTGATGCTGGGAAAGATTGAAGGCACGAGGAGAAGGGGACCACAGAGGATGAGATGGTTGGATGGCATCACCAACTTGATGAACGTGAGTTCAAGCAAGCTCCAGGAGTTGGTGATGGACAGGGAAGCCTGGTGTGCTGCAGTCCATGGGGTTGCAAACAGTCAGACATGAGTGAGCAGCTGAAGTGAACACACCCCTTCTGAAGACTGGCCATTCCCTTGGAGATGTTTTATAAGACTGAAGACCCTTTCACTTTACTTCCTCGCTGCATCTCCCTCTCCATTCTGCCTTTTGACTTTAGTTTCTCTCTCTTTCTCTCTAATCTGTAAAAGACCCTGGCATCCAGACCCCAATAAGATGGTTATTTTGAGGTGCTAGTCTGCCATCTTCTCAGTCTGCCAGCTACCTGATTAAAGTTTCTTCCTTGCCTCAACACCTCATCTCTCAGATTCATCAGCCTATCATGTGGTGAGCAGAGTGAGCTTGGACTTGGTAACAAAAATAGTCCTCTTTGGCATATAGATTATTTGGGGTTGATTATATTTGAAAAGTTGAAGACACAGGAGAATCGCTGCAAATCAAGCAGAGATTATCCTTTATATTAACATGGGAAATCTCTATTTATAAGATGTCTCTGTACCAGAAGAGAAGGATGGTCAAATCTGCAGAAATTCTTATCAGTGGAGAAGACATCAACTTATATCTGCATGACAACCATAGCCTTGTTTACTGTGCTTTGCCTGTAAATCTTCCATAAATGCCCTCCTACCACCCAACACAACATCTTCCTTTCATGCTTGTGTATATGTGTGCGATCAGTTGTGTCTGACTCTCTGTGACCCCAAGGACTAGAGCCTGCCAGGCTCTTCTGTCCATGGGATTCTCTAGGCAAGAATACAGGAGGAGGTTATCATTTCCTTCTCCAGGGAATCTTCCCAATCCAGGGATCAAACCTGCGTCTCCTGTGTTTCCTGCATTGGCAGGTAGATTCTTTACCACTGAGCCACCTGGGAAACAGTATATACTATCAAACATTTTTTATTTTTCTGCTATCAATTTGCCTCAGTTATAGGAATTCTCAGCTAAGAACCTAAAAGAGTAGAGGGAAAATTACTTTTCCTCCCCTATGGGAACAATGAGGAAGAAGTTGACAAAGAAGATATTTTGAAGAGTAACAAGTTAATTAGGAATCAGTTTAAGGAGATTAAGTTCAAAGAAAATTGAAGTCTGGACAAAGCTGACAGAGATTAGATGATTTTTCCGAGCATTGTGAGGATAGTATCCTGGCCTCGCCTTGATGATGATCTATACATGGTTATAAATTTTTCCTATTCTGGAAAGAAGTTTCTCACCCCACTGGTATTGGCTTACCTTATAGAAGTGGTTCCGTTTATTGAGTACATTTGTAAGCAAGTCTTTGCAGGAAATCACTCTCAGCAGGAAAACGCTTTTCTTGTCAATTTAAGCAAAGCTACACTGGAGCTAACTTTTAAATCACGGGCCACAATATTCTACTCATTTCCGACCCTAGCATACCTTTCAAATTTTTTGACCATACAATATCTTGCCACACTTATTGGTTCTTTCAACAGATCAAAGAAGTAGAAGTGAAAAATGAGTGATTAACAGCTGGCCAGATCTCTTCTCTAGCTTCCCCTTCAGTAATCTTGCAAACAAACTGTGTGAAAAAGATGGCATCTAAAGCAAGATCACAAGGGACTTCACTGGCAGTTCAGCAGCTAAGATACGTGCTTCCACTGCGGAGTGTGAGTTCGATCCCTGGTCAGGGAGCTAAGGTCCTCCATGCTGCACAGTGCAGTCAAAAACAGGAAAAATAAATAAATAAATAAAAGTGGAGGAAAATAAAGATGATAAGAAGTCAACAAGCCTGCACCCAGTGGGGGAGAGTGAGAATTCTGACCGCCATCTCAACTACTAATTAGGATTATTTCTCTTTTTCCCTTAAAAACTTTCATGGCCAAGCAGAACCTTGGGAAATGATTTTTGGGAGACATTGAGCCCATCTCCTCAGATTAGTGGCATTCTGATTAACAGCAACATTCCTTTCTACCAACTGCTTCTTGGGTATTGATTTTCCAGTAGCCAGAGGTTTGGTAACGCTCACCATGTAGATAGTGAGTGTAGTTTCTGAGGTGTGTAGGATTCCAATCAATGGGAAAATTTAATACCACCATCTGGTGCCTCCTGTTGGTTACACAGAGAATTGGCTGAAGGGAAATGAAATTGGCAACACTATGAGATACAAGTTTTGCTAGCTGGGCTGCAGCATTCCTGCCCAGAGAAGTCTGGGTCACAACAGTCTCCACCTGCAAGAACAGTATTCAGTGGACATTCCTCAAGGGACAGTTCTGAGTTCCCTGTGCTGGAGGCCACGGAGGTGTGCTGATGCCTCTGTAAGTTAAGATGTCAGGCTTCAGGGTACAGTGGGGATAGCTGTGAACTTCAGTACATGATGAGTTGTTACAATATCCCCCTTTCTTCCCTGGATGGCTAATCCTCATGGATAGCTTGAAACATAATGGCTTCACCAGCATCTCTATTTCTTTCTAATCTGCTGTTCTGGATTTTAAGCACTACATGCTTGGAACTCTGTGTTGCGTGTGGCTAAAATAGGGAGGAGAGTTTAGGGCTCTTGGGTGAAAGGAGAAATGGGAAGAGATTAATGCATCATGCATCATTTCAATGGTGGGCATTCTGCTTTCAGTGAGGAGCAAAAGTTTTCCATTTCCACTCGAGGTATACTAAATTACTGAATTTCTATAAAACTTGTTGGCTATTTTTTCTCTACTTCTTCCAGTGATGGAAATGAAGTCTTAGAGAAGTGATCAAGAGCACACAATCTGGACTTCCCTATCGGTGCAGTGGATGGGAATCCACCCACCAGTGCAGGGGACTGAGGTTTGATCCCTTGTCTGGGAATATCCCACGTGCTGCTGAGCAACTAAGCCGGTGCACCACAGCTGCTGAGCCCACGCTATACAGCCTGTGAGCCACAACTACTGTGCCCGCGTGCTGCAGCTGAAGCCTGCACGCCTAGAGCCTGTCCTCCACAGCAAAAGCAGCCATCACAATAAGCCCCCATTCCTGCTCGCCGCAACTAGAGAAAGCCCACGTGCAGCAACAAAGACCCAACACAACCAAAAAGGGGGGAGAAAAAAAGAGAGAGACAGAACACATAATTTGAGCAAGAAAGAGCTAGGCCTCCAACCTCTATTCAGAGACACCATAGGTCAATATCTTACGCTTGTTCTGCCGTCCAAAATCACCTATTACCCACCCCACCCACAACTGGGGCAGTGACAGGAAGGGAGTATCACTGAGGCCTGCTGCTCTGACCGTTATTCCTAAGTAGTCACCAGCTGTCTCCTCCAACTTTCATTTTGAAGGAGGAGGCAAGTCCTGTTCATCTGCCAACTTCTTTATTCCTTAGAACTGATGGATCTTGGGATTCCAGTTCAAACTTCAGTTTGGAGAACTCTGAGCCCAATGAACCATGTCATAACCACATCAGGTTTTCTTCTTTCTTTTTCTTTTGTTTTTCCCTTAGCCAAATAGAGGCTGAATGGATGGGCTCTTGGCAACCTCATCGTTTCTATTGTGTTCTCATCATTATTTAAACAAATGGTATTCACTGGGGTCCAAGTCAGAAGACAGGACACAGAGGAGGCTTTTTATCAGTCAGCTGGACTGCTCTTTGCTTTTCCCAAGTCTTTTGTGTTCCCCGAGGGTCCTCAAGTGTGGAGAAGCTCACAAAGGAACTAAAATGGACACAGCCTTTGTCTGAGAAGGGACAGCCAGTCAGTCCCCTCTGCCCCTCTGCAGATGTCTTGATCCTTTTGATAAAAACAGCACTTTTTTACTTAAGGCACTTACATATGCTGTTAAGGCACTAGGGGCGGCAGAAGTGGAAAGAGTCGTGTGCAGGTTTTTTATAACGTACCCAGAATCAATTTAGGCACTAGGACATACACAGCACAGAAAAGTGTTGAAAGATGCTGGCTCTGCAGAGAATATGTCGCCGTTCCAATAATTATAAAAGTGATCTCAAAAATGCTTTTACCTAGCGAGACTTAGATCCCTCATATGTAAATGGCAACAATTACTACAGGTACTTCACAGCTTTAACCAGAGAATTAAGTGAAATACTGCATGTAGCATGTTTATTGGAACATTTTGTGCTTTTCTTATACTCTCACTTTTATAATTATAGCTGAGGATAGATTTATGGAGGGAGGTGGCCTTGGGTCCTGGAAAGGAGAAAAATTATAGAATGTTTCAGGCCCAAGTCCAGGGAGTCATGACATTTGGAGAATAAAGGCATCTGCAATTTATCTTTTCACTCTAGGGTATACAGTTAGTGAAATACTTTACAAATCTGAAAACTTTCAAGTAAACTACACTAGTTTAACACACTGATGCTTGAACTTATCTCCCATACCACGTTTCCCATAAATAATAGTCCAGGAATTTTTTTTTTCTTTGTTATCTCCTTGAATCCTATAAAAATGGGTACTTTGGTTAAATATATTTTTAAAAAATCAGTGCATTTGAAAATCCATAATGAATGTTAGGATACAGTCTCTGACCAGGCCTGTATGAAAATAACATAATTCAGCTCTGGCCAAATTAATTCGAATATGAAGCATTGCTTCTCTACTGCTGCTGCTGCTCTTGGGAGTGAGGGAGCAGAAGGGAGCATATAACCACACCTTGGAGAGTGGAGGTCCATGGGACTTGGTTTGGAGCTCTCTAGATTATTCCCAAGAGTGTATCTGACGTGAAGCTGTCTCACTCAGATGTGTGCTATCAGTTCAAGTGTTTGTGTGCAGAGTGTCTAGTCCATCAAAAAATGTTCTTTGCCACAATGATAGTGACACTAGGCATTATTCAAAAATAGTGGCCCTTAGAGGGGGAGAATGAGGAGAAGGCAGAGTTAGGGAGTTTGGGGTGGACATGTGCACCCTGCTGCTGCTGCTGCTGCTGCTAAGTCGCTTCAGTCGTGTCCGACTCTGCGCGACCCCATAGAGAGCAGCCCACCAGGCTCCCCTGTCCCTGGGATTCTCCGGGCAAGAACACTGGAGTGGGTTGCCATTGCCTTCTCTGATGTACACACTATTACATTTAAAACGGATAACCAACAAGATCCTACTGTATAGTGCAGAGAACTCTGCTTACTGTTATGTGACAGCCTGGCTGGGAGGGGAATTTAGGGGAGAATGGATACATGTACGGCTGAGTCCCTTTGGTGTCCACCTGAAACTACCGCCGCATTCTTAACTGGTTATTGTTGTTTAGTTACTCAGTTGTCGCCAACTCTCTTGCCGCCCCATGGACTATAGCCCTCCAGGCTCCTCTGACTATAGCCCTCCAGGCTCCTCTGTCCATGGGGTTTCCCAGGCAAGAATACCAGAGTGGGTTGCCATTTCTTTTTCCAGGGGATTGCCTTGACTGAGGGACTGAATCCGTATTTCCTGCACTGGCAGGTGAATTCTTTACCACTGAGCCACCAGGGAAGCCCATAGTCAGCTAAACTCCAATATAAAATAAAAAGTTAAAACAATTTTTTGAAACCCACCTACTGACTTTTGAACCTATTCCTTTCCTATGTTTTTCCAATTGAAGCAGCAATTGATCAAGCTGAAGTATTATTTCAGGTAATGAGCAAGTGTATATCTTCTAAATAAATTTTTGAGCAAATTTAAAAATAGATTGTTACATGTCAGAAAGCCAAGGCTCTACAAACTATGATGAGAATTTATATGCATTTTACTATAAATTTGATAATTTAGGAGATAAACCACAGGCTTGCATGCTGGTTTAGAGAAAGAATGCCAAGACAGACTGAATGCACTGAGAACTAAATTGTGCAATTTTAGGGAACAATACTGGAGAAAGCAATGGCATCCCACTCCAGTACTCTTGCCTGGAAAATCCCATGGACAGAGGAGCCTGGTGGGCTGCAGTCCATGGGGTCACTAAGAGTTGGACACAACTGAGCGACTTTACTTTCACTTTTCACTTTCTTGCACTGGAGAAGGCAATGGCAACCCACTCCAGTGTTCTTGCCTGGAGAATCCCAGGGATGGGGGAGCCTGGTGGGCTGCTGTCTATGGGGTCACAGAGTCAGACACGACTGAAGTGACTAAGCAGCAGCAGCAGCAGCAGCAAGGAACAATATGATAAGGTCTATGGTAGGAAGGCTGCAAAATTTAAAAACTTAAGTATTTTGCTCATTACTAAATTGGCAAAAGTCAAATCAATAAAATATATATCAAAATGAAAAGTAAAACAAAATAGTGGCTGCTACTGCTAAGTCACATCAGTTGTGTCCAACTCTGTGTGACACCATAGATGGCAGCCCACCAGGCTCCCCCATATCTGGGATTCCCCAGGCAAGAACACTGGAGTGGGTTGCCATTTCCTTCTCCAATGCATGAAAGTGAAAAGTGAAAGTGAAGTCGTTCAGTCGTATCCAACTCTTAGTGACCCCATGGACTGCAGCCCACCAGGCTCCTCTGTCCATGGGAGTTTCCAAGCAAGAGTGTTGGAGTGGGGTGCCATTGCCTTCTCCTAAAATAGTAGCTCTAAAGGGCAGTAAATCAGAAGACTTGAGCTGAGAAGTCTTAGCAGATTGAACCAGGCAATCTTATCTCAGGAGGAAATACCTTATCATGATGTTGGGACCTGGTAGCAAAGTTTGAGAAGTAAAGTGAAGTTAATCAGTCCTGTCTGACTCTTTGCAACCCCATGGACTATAGACTACCAGGGTCCTCCCTCCCTGGGATTCTCCAGGCAAAAGTACTGGAATGGGTTGCCATTTCCTTCTCCAGGGGATCTTCCCAACCCAGGGATCAAACCTGGGTCTCTGGCATTCCAGGCAGACGCTTTAACCCCTGAGCCACCTTTGAGTGGCTTTTAATTAGCTGAGTTTCCAAGATGTTTGAATTATCAGATTGTTTCTAAAACCATTTACAAACTTATAAAAACTTTACTTACCCCAACACTTTCCTACAATAGTATGTAGAGTATATGAAAGGCCAAGGCATTAGGTAGCACTGAGAATGTAGGGGAGTATACGTCAGATGCTGGAAAAGACGAGAGGCAGGGGAGGAAGATGTAAAGAAAGCACAACGGAGCTGTGTTCTCTCGATTTGCGTATATGTATGCAATATAGAGAGTAAGATTATTTTATAATGTATTGGTAACCAGATTTTTAGATTATCTAGACATACGATTTGTTTTTTGGGGGAGCAGAAAAGCTAAATATAACTGATGAAAATTTCAGTTTTCTTTTATGTATTTACAGCTACATACTGCTGCTGCTGCTGCTAAGTCGCTTCAGTTGTGTCCGACCCTGTGCGACCCCATAGACGGCAGCCCACCAGGCTCCCCTGTGCCTGGGATTCTCCAGGCAAGAACACTGGAGTGGGTTACCATTGCCTTCTCCAACGCATGAAAGTGAAAAGTCAAAGTCAAGTCGCTCAGTCGTGTCTGACTCTTAGCGACCCCATGGACTGCAGCCCACCAGGCTCCTCTGTCCATGGGATTTTCCAGGCAAGAGTACTGGAGTGGGGTGCCATTGCCTTCTCCGACAGCTACATAACTGTAGCCTAAAATTTGCTGTGACTAAGATTTTGTGAATTACTTAGCATTTCTTAGGTTGCTGGCACTACATCATAAGAACGTCCTAATTCTGACCTTTTTGGTTCTGAGTCCACCCACTGAGTCTAATACATTCTGTTTTTGGGAAATCTCTTTACCCTAAGTATTCTTTAGTTTCTTCTTATGTAAACTTAAAGTAGTAACAGTGCTTCTGGATGTTTATGAAGTATATTTTTAATAATATACTGAAGTCATCCCTAAAAACCTCTCCATATATTGACATTGGTTTAACAACAATATTTTCATGGGTATACAGTAGAATAAGAAAAAAAAATCACTGTGGTGAGTGCTATTAAAATTTTGTACATTTTTTAAAAAATGGAGATAAATTCTTTCTATATTTTTGGTTTAAAATTTTCTTTATTTTACAAAATACCTTTTTGAGGTTTCTCCAGTCCCCTGATAGCCCCACTTCCCCACACCATTTCACTAGTAGGTAAAATCTCAAAGTTCCAGGATTGGTGAGCTGACGGTATAGAAACACTGGTTACAACTGACAACTATGAGGCAGTATACAAATGAATTGTGCTATTGTATGAAGTTATCCCTGTGCCTAGCAGTAGAGAGAAAGAGAGATCTTCAGATACAACATTTTTGGGTGAGTCCTTCCAAAACACAGTGTTTGTGTCAATGGGAAAAAGCTGAAAGCCTTCCCACTAAAATCTGTAATAAGACAAGGATGCCCACTCTCACCACTTTCATTCAGCATAATATTAAAAATCCTAGCCACAGCAATCACACAAGTAAAAGAAATAAAAGGTATCAAATTTGGAAGTGAAGAGTTAAATTTTCCACAGATGATATGATACTATACATAGTAAAACTCTGGAGACTCTACACAAAAATTACATGAGCGACTTCCCTGGTGGTTCAGTGGTTAAGACTCCACACTCCCAAAGCAGAGGGCCTGGGTTTGGGCTCTGGTCAGGGAACTAGACTTCCACATGTGAGAACTAAGAGTTAGCACGCTGCAATGAAAGATCCTGTGTGCTGCAATGAAGGTCAAAGATTCACATACCGCAGCTAAGACCTGGTGCGGCCAAGTAAATAAACAATAATTATTTTAATTAAAAAACTACCAGAGCTGACAAGTTCAGCAAGGTAGCAGGATACAATATTAACACACAGAAATCAGTTTTATTTCTTTATGCTAACAATGAAATATTAGAAAAGGAAAGTTTAAAAAATAATTTTAAAATAAGTTTTAAAATCACATTAAAAATACTAAGGAATAAATTTGACCAAAGAGGTGAAAGACTTATATGCTGAGAACTACTGAATATTGATAAAGGAAACTGAAGGTGATTCAGATAAATGGAAAAATATCTGGTCCTCTTGGGCTGGAAGAATTAATTGTTAAAATTGTTAAAATTGCCATATGACCCAAAGCAATCTGCAGATTTGATGCAGTCATGATCCAGTTACCCATGACACTGTCCACAGAACTAGAACAAAGAATCATAAAATTTATACAGAAGCATAAGTGACCAGAATTGCCAAAGCGACCCTGAGGAAAGAGAACAGACAATACTTCAAGCTGCAGTAATCTAAACAGTATGATACTGGCATAAAAACAGATATATAGATCAACTGAACAGAATAGAGAGCCCAGAAAAAACCTACAAACATAAGAGTCAATAAATCTTCAACAAAGAAGGGAAGACTATACATAGAGAAAGGACAGTCTCTGCAGCAAGAGGTACTGTAAAAGCTGGATAGCCACATATGAATCAATGAAGTTAGAACACAACCACTTGCCATACACAAAAATAAGTTCAAAATGGCTTAAAGACTTAAATATAAGACGGGACACCATGAAACTTCTAGAAGAGATTATAGGCAAAACATTCTCTGAAATAAACTGTACCGATGTTTTCTTAGGTCATCTCCTAAGGCAATAGAAAGAAAAGCAAAAATAAACAAATGGGACCTAATCAAAACAAGTTTTTGCATAGCAAAGGAAACCATAAACAAAACAGAAACAGAACCTAGGATGGGAGAAAATATTTGCAAATGATGCAACCGACAAGAGCTTTATTTCCAAAATAATCAAACAACTCATATAACTCAACAACAGAAAAGCAAGCATTAGTTCAGTTAAGTTCAGTCGCTCAGTCGTGTCTAATTCTTTGCGACCCCATGAATTGCAGCACACCAGGCCTCCCTGTCCATCACCATCTCCTGGAGTTCACTCANACTAGCGTGTGAGATGAGTGCAATTGTGCAGTAGTTTGGGCACTCTTTGGTGTTGCCTTTCTTTGGGGTTGGAATGAAAACTGACCTTTTCCAGTCCTGTGGCCACTGCTGAGTTTTCCAAATTTGCTGGCATATTGAGTGCAACACTTTTACAGCATCATCTTTCAGGGTTTGAAATAGCTCCACAGGAATTCCATCACCTCCACTAGCTTTGTTGGTAGTGATGCTTCATAAGGCCCATTTGACTTCACACTCCAGGATGTCTGGCTCTAGGTGAGTGATCACAGCATTGTGACAACATTATAAATCATTATATACTTCACTTAAAAAGAAACAGTGCTTTTCAACAGCTGCCTTAGAGATGTCATTGGTGCTTACAGAACCAAAGCAAATTGCTCCCAAGGGCTTGGTACAGCCTGATTAGCACTAACTGTCCACAGAAAGCAACAGACAATAGAAATGAGAGAGAGCCATGGGGCTTCCTTATCTAAATGTGTCTGACCAGTGTCACAAAGCAAATATGACTTTGAGTCCTGTTAGTCACTGGCACTTTGGTCTCTGTTTTCCCATATTCACGCTAATTACTGTAGGCTCATTCCTTAATTTACCTGAGAGACAGTCACGGGGGTCCATATTTTGTCAGGTATCATACTGAGTAGTTTATGAACACTATTATCTCATTTTAATTCACACAACAGTCAGTGAGGCGGGCATTATTCTCATCTTCAATTTTCATGAATGAGGAAATGGGCTCAGAAAAGAGTCACATAACAGCATTCAAGGTCAGCTGTCTCATTTTCCAAGCTTCATAGCATGGACCATGGAGAGACAGGTTCTTCCATATCACAAGGAGACCTATGGTGGCAACATGATAAGCAAAGACTTTGGAAATATGCAGACCTCAATTGTTGCTGATGTTGTTTTAAGTTTGTTCAGAAAATTGAGAAAATAATTGTCTACCATGGATGGTTGTTGTCATAACTAAATTAAATAGTGTATATGTTCTTGCCTGGAGAATCCCAGGGACGGGGGAGCCTGGTGGGCTGCCGTCTATGGGGTCACACAGAGTCGGACACGACTGAAGCGACTTAGCAGCAGCAGCAGCATAAGGTCCTAGAACATAATAAGCTTTTTGAAATGGTGACTGTCAGTAATAATGTTAGCAATAGAATATAATTGAACTGTGATGTGAGTGGAATGAGATTTTGTAGTAGACGAGAAAACATACATAACAACGCCAAGTATAGCAGGAAGTTTGAGAACTGGGTAGAAGGCTTGAGGGATTGCAATTAGAGAGAAACATAATTGGAGACGGCTTCCTGTGTAGCGACGGCATCCTTGTTGGGTCCGTTCTGGCCTGGTGGGCCCTGGCAGCCTAAGAGATGGAGCACATGTTTGTGTGTGGCCACCAAGTTCACAGAGCTTTGTTCCACTCCTGCTGGGGAGGGATGTGACCAGTGAGAGAGGAGGTTCATGCAGCTGAGACCTTGTGAAAGAAGTTTGTATGGATGAGAAGCTGAGCTTGGCTCCCAAGGGGAAGCCCTCCACCCTGGCTGTCTGGTTTGTGTTGAGAAGTGGAGTCAGTCTCTGATTACCTTGGCCAACAAGCCTTTCTCACAATGGCCAAGGAACTAAAAAATTAGGATCCTTCTGGCAGCTGCTGGCATGTTCTGAACCACAACATTTGAATTTACTCCAAGCCTGGAAACCAGCTGCCCCATGGAGTGAAAGATGAGGGAATTTCACATGTCCAAGAACCTAAAAGCGGGGAACTTGCTCTGGAAGGAAATGAAGTCATAGCTCTTATAAGCATAGCATTTCCTCCAGATTGGGGGAGCAGAGCCAGGACTTAGACAGCTTTACTATTATAATGTATATTTAGAAGCTGGCAAAATTTAGGGAATGTGGCATGTTGATCATTTATTTGCACACATTTTCAATGTAGACAAGGAACATAAGGTATTATAAGTTCTCCAGAGGATGACTCATTTATCCATTTTTTATCTTGGGCATTGTCTGAGAGTAGTGAGGAATACTGTGCTTAATTTTAATAAATTTTCTTCCATTTCCTTTATACAGATACACATCTCCCCAAGAAATAGCTTAGTTAATAGTTACTGTCTGCCAACTGCATTGTAATAGATAAATACATACATATTTATGGCAATGTATTTATGTATGTTGTGATAGGTAGATAGAAACATACATACATACATGTATTCAACTTGTTTTGAAATAATTACAGATCTACAGGACTGTATGCAGGTCAAGAAGAGACAGTTAAAATTGGACGTGGAACAACAGACTGGTTCCAAATAGGAAAAGGAGTACATCAATGCTGTATATTGCCACCCTGCTTATTTAATTTATATGCAGAGTATATCATGAGAAACGCTGGGCTGGAGGAAGCACAAGCTGGAATCAAGATTGCCGGGAGAAATATCAATCACCTCAGATATGCAGATGACACCACCCTTATCAGAAAGTGAAGAGGAACTAAAGAACCTCTTGATGAAAGTGAAAAGGAGAGTGAGAAAGTTGGCTTAAAGCTCAACATTCAGAAAACGAAGACCATGGCATCTGGTCCCATCACTTCATGGCAAATAGACGGGAAAACAATGGAAACAGTGACAGACTTTATTTTGGGGGGCTTCAAAATCACTGCAGATGGTGATTGCAGCCATGAAATTAAAAGATGCTTAGTCCTTGGAAGGAAAGTTATGACCAACCTAGACAGCATATTAAAAAGCAGAGACATTACTTTGTCAATAAAGCTCCGTCTAGTCAAGGCTATGATTTTTCCAGTGGTCATGTATGGATGTGA
The DNA here is from genome assembly GCA_006410615.1 of Neotragus moschatus. NCBI lineage: Eukaryota > Metazoa > Chordata > Mammalia > Artiodactyla > Bovidae > Neotragus > Neotragus moschatus. Next base: position 4,614,087 of record SJYA01001296.1, on the reverse strand, counting down.
GAGTTAGACTATAAAAAAGCTGAGCGCTGAAGAATTGATGCTTTTGAACTGTTGTGTTGGAGAAAACTCTTGAGAGTCTCTTGGACTGCAAAGAGATCCAACCAGTCCATCCTAAAGTAAATCAGTCTTGAATATTCATTGGAAGGACTGATGCTGAAGCTGAAACTCTAATACTTTGGCCACCTTATGCAAAGAACTGACTCATTTGAAAAGACCCTGATGCTGGGAATGATTGGAGGTGAGAGGGGAAGGGGACGACAGAGAATGAGATGGTTGGATGGCATCACCGACTCAATGGACATGAGTTTGGGTAAGCTCTGGGAGTTGGTGATGGACAGGGATGCCTGGCATGCTGCAGTCCGTGGGGTTGCAAAGAGCTGGACACAAATGAGCGACTGAACTGAACTGAAGACCTTTCAAAGATAGTGTAGGGAGGTTTCTGTGTATACTTCACCCAATTTTCCCCAATAATTATATCTTCACTAATGATAATGCAATATCAAAACCAGGAAACTAATATTGGTACATAGTATGCATAATTCTATGTCATTTTGTTACATTTATAACCATTCCCTGACTCAAGATACAGAACTATTCTATCACCACAAAGATTTCCTCCATGCTATCCCTTTACAGCCACATCCATTCCCTTCCCTCCACCATTTCTAACCCCTGGGAACCCAGTAATCTGTTCTCTATCTCTATAATTTTGGCATTCTGAGAATGTTGTATAAATGGAATCACATAGGCAACCTCATGAGATTGGCTCTTTTCATTCAGTGCAATGCTCTTGAGGTCCACCCAATTGCACGTGTCAATAGTCCATTACTTTTTATTCCGAATAATATTCTATGATATGGTTGTACCATAATCTTTTAAAGTAAATTGTCCTTTTGAAAGGATATTTTGATTATTTCAGATTTTTGAAATTACAAACAGAACTGCTATGAACAATCATGTATGGGATTCATTTGGATATGTTTTCATTGCTCTGGGGTTAATACTCAGAAGCATTGTTGCTAGGTTATATGGTAAGTGCATGTATAGTTTTAAGAAAGCACCAAATTATTTTCCAGATTGACTATACTACTTTACATTTCTACCAGCAAGAGCTAAGGGATGCAGTTTCCCTACATCCTTGCCAGTATTCGGTATTGTCACTATTTTTTATTGTATCAGTTCCAATAGGTTAGCAGTGACATCATAGTCTTGATTTATATTCCTACAGTCATTGCTATATTTAAACACCCTTATTGGAATATAATTCACATACCATGTAATTCACACTTTTAAAGTGTACCATTCAGTGTCTCTTAATTTACTCACAGAGTACTATATCCAGTACAGTACTGGCTATTTTAGAATGTTTTTATTACCCTCAAGAGAGACTCCTTATTCCTTAGCCATTGTCTTCAGACTTTCCACCTTTTCTCAGTCCTAGGACACTCATTTATTTACCGCCTCAATAGATTTATCTATTTTGGACTTTTTATATAAATGAAATAATATAATGTATTATAATTATAATATGTGGTCCTTTGTGACTTGCATCTTTCACTTAGCACAGTGTTTTCAAGCTCCATCCAAGTAGCATGCATTATCACTTCATTAGTGCCAAATAATGCTCCAAAGTATGGTTATCCTATGTTTTGTTTATCCATTCATCAGTTGATAGGTGTTTGGGATTTTCCACTTTGGGGCTACTATCAACAATGCTACTAAGAACATTTGTGTGCAGGTTCTTGTGTGGATATGTTATAAATTCTCTTGGGTATACACGAAAGGGAAGAATCTCTAGGTAACGTGGTAACTGCATGTTTAACCATTTGAGGAACTGCGAACTGTTTTCCAAAATGGCTTTACTGTGTTATGTTCTTACTAGCAGTTTATAATGGCTCCAGTTTCTCTCACATCCTTGCCCAAAGTTATTATTATCTTCCTTTTTGATGAGTGCCATCCTACTTGGCATCTCATTGTGATTTGGATTTCCTTGATTTCTTCTAATGATGGTGACCATCTTTTCATAGCTTCATTGGCCATTTACATATCTCCTTGGTTCAAGAGGATTCCCTGGAGAAGGAAACGGCAACCTACTCCAGTCTTCTTGCCTGGGAAATCCCATGGATGGAAGAGCCTGGCAGGCTACAGTCCGTGAGGTCAAAAAAGAGCTGGACACAGCTTAGAGACTAAACAACAACAACATGGGTCCTTTAGTGAGTGATTTTGATACTTTGGTCACTTGTTAATTGGCTATATGCTGTTTACTGCTGGGTTTGAAGACATGTTTATATATTTCAGATACATGTCCTTTATCAGATACACGATTTTATGAGTTTTCTCTTATTCTGTGGATCATCTTTTCACTTGAGACTGTTTTTTGAAGCATGGTTTTTAATTCTGATCATGTCCAGTTTCACTCTTTTTTTTCCTTTTGTTGCTTATGCTTTTCGTATCGTATCTAAAAAATATTGCCTAATCCAAGAACATGAAGATTTACATCTTTCTTTTAAGAGTTGACACTTACAGCTCTTACACTTAAGACTAGGAAAGATTTTGAGTTTATTTTTGTATATGGTGCAAGATAAGAATCCAAATTCATTCTTTTACATGTAGATATCCAGTTGTCCCTGCACCATTTTTTAAAAAGGCTATTTCCCCTCTGTTTAACTGTCTTGGCATTCTTTCTTTCTTTCTTTTTGGCTGTGCTGATTGTGGGATCTTAGTTCCCTTAGACCAGGTATTGAACCCAGTCCCTTGGCAGTGAAAGTGCAAAGTCCTAACCACTGGAGTGCTGGGGAGTTCTGTCTTGGCATTCTTATCAAATCAACTGACTGCATGCCATATATGTTATAATTGTAAGTTTTTTTTTTTTTTTTTTTTCCTATCCCCAAACTCTAATTCCTAAAAATTAAGCTTCCAAAGGATTAACTGAAGCTTGATCTAGTTTCAGGAGCAAGGACTTTTAAAACTGTGAAGAGTCACTTGTCCTTTATGTTAAATGAGATCCAGGCACTTTTTAGAGAGTAACTTTAGATCTGGAGAGGAAATACCCAGTGGCTTCTTTGGATAACTATGGGGAGATGCCAATAGGAGAAATAGGCCAANTGATCTAGTTTCAGGAGCAAGGACTTTTAAAACTGTGAAGAGTCACTTGTCCTTTATGTTAAATGAGATCCAGGCACTTTTTAGAGAGTAACTTTAGATCTGGAGAGGAAATACCCAGTGGCTTCTTTGGATAACTATGGGGAGATGCCAATAGGAGAAATAGGCCAAGAATATATACACGACAATCCCAAAGATCAACACTATTTTGTCAGTTGTATCTTTAATTGGTCTTGGGTTTTGTTTGTTTTTCTGGCCTCCCTCTATTCTCCAGAGTATAATATGGCCTCACTCTGGCTAAAAATGCATTAGATAAACAGGGGATCCAATCCCAAATCTTTTGTTGCTTTCTACCTGTTTGATCTCTTCAATCTTCAGTTTCTTCTTTTGCAAAATCAGAATGAAAATTTTGTCTACCTCAGTGGATTGTTTGAGCATTAGGTAATACAAACAATACATAGCACTGCCATGGTATGTTAAAATATTATCCATCATTACTTTCTCTATCCAAAATAAAACCTTATCTATCCTGTGTTGTATTCCCTTGAATTCTGCTCTGTAAGATGGGATAATCTGCTAATATGATTAAAAAAAAAGTCCTACTCACCTCTTCATAGGTTTGACATATTTTTCTTTGAGGGAGTAGTGAATATTTCAGTTTTCTTTTATGCCTTAATTTTCTCTGTGTATTATAAACTGTATTAAGTTACATTTACTATTTGGGGGTTTTAAGGTTCTAAAGTAATAGTAAGCTTCTATTACCAAATGATAGAAAGGGAGAAAGTCCAGGAATCTGTGAAGCCCTGTGGCCCTTCCACCTACTCCCTATGGCCTTAAGCAAGCTGCTCACCTTCCGTGAGCTTCGCTGTCACCACTTGTAAAATGGGAGTAATGTATCAGTGCGGACTGTTGTTCAGAGTTGCTATGTGCAGAACTTAAAACTGTGAAGTTTGCTGTATATGAGATGACCTGTATTATTTTATTGAAGTTCACAGTGAACTCTGACAAATATCATTTTGGGGGGGTTATTTTTTATTCATACTGTACTACTCTTAAGAGATATAAAGAGGACAGTAAGGTCACATCACTGTGGATGGCATCACCAACTCGATGGTCATGAGTTTGAGCAAACTCTGAGAGTTGGTGATGGACAGAGAAGCCTGGCGTGTTGCAGTCCATGGGGTCGCAAGGAGTCAGACACGACTGAGCGATTGAACTGAAGGTCACAAGCTCTAGGTGTGAAACCAAGCAGGGAGTCAAATTCAGAATGCACAGCTGCGGTTCAAGGCATTACGATGTTTTGAAAGGTTAATGCTCAGTATTTTTACATCCTGTTCTAAAATCTTAGTGGGCTGGCTCTCTCAATGCTTTCTTTCTTAGTTGCTTGATCTTTAATAACAGGAAATAGATGAACTCATTATTTTAAAGGCCTTAATTTTAGGGCCAAAGAAATGGTCCCACGGGCTTCGGCCTGGTCATTTAAGAAATCTGATCCTCCATTGTGTGTGTTGTGTGTGCCATGAGTATGTACACAGTCACAGCAAGTGTATTTGAAATTCACTAATCCTTACAGTTTAACATCAGGTTTTTACTATACTCAAATACAATTAAATTATTCAAATGTGTTTAAAAATAGGATCTATCTTAGGACTCTATTGGATTTCCCTGGTGGCTCAGATGGTAAAGAATCTGTCTGCAATGCAGGAGACATAGGAGACATGGGTTTGATCCTTGGGTTGGGAAGATCCCCTGGAGAAGGGAGTGGCTACCTACTGTAGTCTGCCAGGTTCCTCTGTCCATGGAATTCTCCTAATAAAAATACTGGAGTAGGTATTTTGGTGTTGCAAAGAGTTGGACGTGACTGAGTGACTGACACACACAAAGGACTCTATTTTCCTAAAAATAGCCTCAACCCTTCTCCTTCCACCTGAATATTTACAAAGAAAAATGTAAGATGATGGTCACCTAATGAGATGATAATTCTGTGTGGTATAATTTTGGGGGAAATTTTACTCTCACTTATATATTTTCCTATATTTTGAGGATTCCTCTCAAACTTTTTATTTTAAAATGATTATAGAGACTTCCCTGGTGGCCCAGTGACTAAGATTCCATGCTTCCAATGCAGGGGGCTTGTGTGTGATCCCTGGTCACGGAAGTTTGCAGCCCCAGCTAAAGCTCCAGCATGCCGCAATGAAGACAGAAAATTCCATGTGCTGCAAGTAAAATCTAGCATAGCCAATAAATAAATATAAATACTTTAAAATAAAATAATTATAAACACAAAGTTGGGAAAATAGGAACCCCATGTAACTTCTGCCTATGGCAACAACTTATGACTATAGTATAATAGCAAAGCCAGGAAACTGACTTCGTTACGATACAAACTACACACTCGATTCCAATTTCACCAGTTTTGACATGCACTGATTTGTGGTGACTCCCCATCTTAATTTTATTTAGCCTTCAGTGAGCACTGCTATTATAGGGGTGGAGTTAGGGTACAGAGCACACTGCACTTCATAGGGATGACCACGTACCTACTTTGAAAAGGCACATCATCACTCATATGGTAACAAATTGACAGGAAGTGATCTCATCCTTCCAAAATGACTGGGCAGGATGTGCTTGAGCTGGCTCGTACCAGCCCTGAAGCCAACTGTTAAATATGTAGGCATTTCGTCATTGGTAGCTTGAAATCAGCCATGGTGGAAGCATTTGTCCCAGAGACATGTGCACAGAGTGTAAGCCAAGGCTCACTCTCCCTTCCTAGAGTCTGCTTACCGCATATCGCTGCTTGCCTGGCACTGACAGCTTGTCTCAGACGATCCGAGTTCCCCACATATGTCTCCTCAACCGGGTCTCGGTAAAAATCTTACTCCCCAGCAGGACTTCTCCTCGTCACTGATGATGCTTTTGTCCTCAGGGCTGTAGACTAGGCAGCCAGATAGTCTTAAAAAATAATAATAACTTTGTGTTAATGGATTCTAATACCTTAATTATGACCATTCTCGGTAACTCACTTTCATTTTGCCCAGGGGCTTTCTGGAATATGTATTTATTTTTAACTCCAAGAGAGCATTTAGGGGAATGAGAGAGACAGGCAGTGGAAGGGGTAGTGGAGATACAAAAAGGGTCTGGAGTGCCCTGTCCATTCTCACCCAGCACGCTGTGTGGAGTCACCCACACTGGGGGGTCAGCACTGCCTTGACTCCCCCGGTCCCATCTTTTTCTCTATAGGCAATGGGAGGTCAGTAATTCTTTCTCTTGAGGCAGATGATGGGAACTGGGAAGAGAACTTTGCTTTCCACTTGGAAAATGGGTCAAAAGGCAAAACGATTCTTTGCAGATTTCCCAGTGGCTTCATAAGCTTTTATGTACATCATGAAGGGCCATATCCTTTCATCATTAGTCAACAAGTGTGCTGCGTTTCCTGGTACCCTTAGTATATTTACTTGTAGACAGAAAAAGAGTAGAATCAAAAACGAAACTCTGCTATTCTGGCCTCTCCCCTTGTCTAAGTATGTTGCTCACTTAGCAGACGTGTGGACTGTTAACATGTACAGCCTAACGCAGGCACTGTGGGGAAGTGTTAAATGTTCTCTCACCTCAAGGTCCCACTAACTAGAGACAAAGAGCACACTGGCAACACAGAACAGTGGAAAGAGCACATACTTTCAAGTGAGAGCTAAGTTCAAATCCTAGCTTGACGACTTACTAGCTGAATAAACTTGGGCAAGTTACCAAACTTTTATGTGTTGGTTCACCATTAGTAAATACAAAGTTGTTCAAAGCACAGACTATAAGAACTGGGCCCCTACCCTGTACCATGCATTTTGTGTCTATTTTTACACTGTTACACTTTATTTTACTTAAATTTAATCCTTACCATAACCCTGCCAGGCAGGTTGTATCATTTCCATTTTATGGATGGGAAAATTGAGCCTCAGAGACATTCACGAACTTGATTAAGGTCATAGAGAGAATGGGGAACAGAACTGGGATTCCAAAGACCACTCTGGAATCCAGATAGCCTATGAAAACATGTATTAAAAAATTCAGATGCTTGGTAGGAGCTCAGTCATTGTTATGCTGTTATTCACTTAATATATAATTAATTACAGGTTAGAGATATTGATAATTATGTTCATATAATTATGTATCATAATATATAGGTTATATAATACATTATCTGCTGCTGCTTAGTCGCTTCAGTTGTGTCCGACTCTGTGCGACCCTATGGACTGCAGGCCACCAGGCTCCCCGTCCCTGGGATTCTCCAGGCAAGAACAATGGAGTGGGTTGCCATTTCCTTCTCCAGTGCATGAAAATGAAAAGTGAAAGTGAAGTCGCTCAGTCGTGTCTGACTCTTAGCGACCCCATGGACTGCGGCCCACCAGGCTCCTCCGTCCATTTATAGAATGCATTAATTACATGAATTAATTATACATATTTTAAGTGGAAGGTTGACTAAACTTGGAGCTGGATGATCTGGCCCACAGTTTGGCTCTGCTCTTTATTAGTTCTGCCAAAGGCAAGTCACTCACATACAACTCTCCTACGCAGGCAAGAGTGAGACACGGTAACTGTTCATTAAATATTTGTTGAAAAATGAAGAAATAAACGAATGAATAAACAAATGAAAGAGTAAATGTTTGTCTCTTCTGGGCCTTAAAAAATGACTCTCACTGTGGTGAAAAATTAATGCTCAAATGAAAACTTCATTGTTAGTAGTCTGAGTCAGAGGTATCCCAGAACACAGCGGTTCCTTGTAGCGACCCACTGTGGTGATTAGGGGGTACTGCAAGGGCTTATTACACAGGCTTCCTAGTAAAGCCCAGGATTTGCCTTGCCCGGTCTTTGCTCCTCCTCTGCAGCGTGTTAACCCTAAACCGAGGAGTAAGACTTTGGCATAGTCCTCTACCTGAACGCCTGCTTACCCACATAATATTGCCATGCTCTGGCAGAATACATTGTGCTTGGCTTTGTTAGAGAGTGCCAGGAGTCAGGGAAGATCTTGAAGGCAGCGATGTCTGAGGGTAAGATGTGTATACTGTTCTTCACGGTTTATGGTCTTATACTGACCTTTTTGAACTATATCCTTCCATACTTATAAATGAACTGAAAACATTACAAATAATTAAAATGTCACGTATGAAGCCTGCTGTTGATCCAGTCCTTTCATCTCAAGCCACACATTGAAACTTTTGGTACTAATCCTGCTACATATATCATTTAGTTCTCACAACAGCCCAACAAGAGAAATTGTCTTATTTATCCCATTTTACAAAAAGGAAAGGAAGGCTTCCAATGTTTCAGTAACTCAGTGACACATACTGACTGGCAGAGCTAGGACTGGGACTCAGACTGCCTTCTAAACACAGGCGTGTACGCTTAGCGGCTCAGTGATGTCTACTCTGTGATCCCATGGACTGTAACCCGCCAGACTCTTCTGTCCATGGAATTCTCCAGGCAAGAACACTGGAGTGGGTAGCCGAAGATCCTCCTCCAGGGGATCTTCTCAACTTGGAGATCGAAACTGTGTCTCCTGGATTGCAGGCATTCTTTACGCACTGAGCCATTAAGGAAGCCCATTGTCTTCTAAACACATATTATCTTTCATAACAGAGTAGAAAGAAAAGTAGGCCAGAAAGAGAAAACACCAACATAACTGGGATTCTGCTTTACTTCCCTCGGTAAACAAAATGGAAGTACCTGGCTTGTTTTGAACTATCCTTTCCAACAGCAGCCCGGGCAGAATTGGGGAGACGCCAGCACTAAGCAGGGATCTTTTGTCAATTACAGAGTGACATATAAAATGCCATATATAGTTAAGAATGGCAGAACAAAGGAATAAAAGCTTATCTAGCCCATGTTTTGTACAAACAATCAGAAATTATTGCTTTTTTCCATCCTTGTGCTTCTTGGGTGGTAACTGTTTTTGAAGGATAAATCCCTATTTTTTCTTTAAAAATTCCTTTAGGAGACATGTTTTAGCAAAGAAGTTTAAATATAACACTGTTATTTAAAAAAATTCAAGTGCATTCACATAGAGCAACTCTAGACACAATAACATACCTTTCCTTTTGTCTGTGCTCTGGGAAGAATTTGCTTTGGAAGTTGAGAATTAGGAAGGGAATCTGATGAACTGCCTTGACTCTTTTCATCTGGAGTCTTAGCAAGTCTGGAATATTTGGAGACTGTGTAATAGGGCGCAAATTTCCCTGAGCCTTTGTGTTTGCAAATGAATTTGCTGCCTCAGGGAAATGCAACAACTCAGCTTCTCTGAAGTAAAGACTAAAAAAAAACCAAAGGTAGTAAAAAACCATGTCAGAAGAGCAGACAAGACAGTGTTTATATTTAGATTATTGCTTTCGTATGGACATGTGGAAGAGAAACAACCAAGGGTTAAAATGCTCCATAAAATCAACTTCAGATTTTCTGTGCGCTGACACTTTTCCCCTGGACTTCTAGACAAATGCTTCCCTCCTGTGGGCAGAGAGTAGAATACAGAGGAAGAGAGAACTTGAGCAGGAGGATAAGGGAAGCAAGTAGGGAATGTTTTTGTCTTTTTGCCTGTTTTCTAAGGAGTGTTTGGTTTATGGGCCAGAATTATTGTTCAAAAAATAAGGTAACAAAAGGAAGAAATAATGAAACCAACCGACAAAAACCCAGCAACAACAATAAAGAAACTTTCCAAAAAATAGCCCAGTTTACCTATTCCCATGCTCATGGAGCCCTCTTTTACTGCCCAAATGGGAAGTGATACTCTTCTATAAAAATAAAGCAAATGAATATAACAAGACAGAAACAGGCTCCCAGAGAACAGTTAGTGGTTGCAAGTGGGGAACGAGATGGGCGAGGGGCAGCACAGAGGAAGAGGATTAGAGGTACAAACTACTAGGTATAAAATGAATAAGACACAGGGATGTAATGTACAGCACACGGAATACAGCACATATTTCCTAATAACTTTACATGGACTATAATCTGTGAAGTATTAAGTCTCTTATATGCCTGAAACATAATGTAAATCAACTCTACTGCAATAAAGAAAATGGAAAGTGAACTCCCTCCACCACCTAATATATAAAAAATATAATTAAGATAATTTAGTGAGATTCTGCTAGATATTAGGAAATGTATTAGATGCTGAAGATTGAAAACTGGAAAATGCATGTTCTCTGTCAAATAACTCAGATTTCATTGGGTGTATAAGTGGGAATGAACAGAACAAATAATTATAATTAACTGGTAGAATGACAAGATGTGTACACGCAGAATGCTTTGGGAAAACAAAGGATATTGTGTCCAACTAAGGAGGAGGATAATAGCTAAGCTGAATCTTCAAGGGTTAGAAGATATATCCAGGACATAAATGGCCATGCTGAGAGTTTGAGTCTTATTTCTTATAGCTGGGTTAGCAAAATAAGAGCCTTGCATTGGCTGCAGGGTCTTATCCAAGTCCCCAGTCCCATGTTTATGTTATGAGTTTAGCTCTGTAAGCATTTGAGAATTAACCCTAGGTTAGGCAAGGGAAAGCAAGGAGTAATTTCAAAGATGAGAACAAGCAGCTATGATTGCCACGTAAAATCAAGCTGGAAGCAAGTTGGGTGTACACAAAGAGGATACAATTAGAAGCGGTTAATGTAACTAAGAAGTTGCTGCAAGGGTTCATTCAGATGAGAAGCTCTTAATAGAAGTAATGGGGAATAGAAGATAGGTGGAAGAACTAAAATCAATAGAACCTGCGAAGGACTAGATATGGAGGGTGAGGGAAAAGCAGGAGAGAGTTAAGACCACGAGTCTATCATAACTCCATCTAACATCTCGCCCTGATTGGGAGAACTAGGAGAGGGAGCGGATCTGGAATGAAAGATTAATTCAGGATACTTAGTGGGTGGTGGTACCCCTAAGGCTTTTAACCCTCCTATATTGATTGCTATTTCGTTATTTCTGGGACTTATCTGTTTTATTTTACCAGAAGGCCACTGAGAACAAGGAACATATCTTGTCTCATATTCCTTAGGACGGCTTTTGAAAAACACTTTCAAATTGTTAAAAATGTCATTCTCATAAAAATTAATGAGCACATCCAAGTTTTAGGTACTTCATTTTATAAAGAAACCAATAGAGTAACCTGATTCAAAAAGATTTGAAGAATGGGGCAGAATATGGAGAAATGAAGATAGCATGCTAGAAACCAAGGTGGTCAATTTGCATGTAAGGCAGGTCCCTAATCTTTGAATTTTTTAATCAAGAGAAAAGGAAAAAAATGTCTTCCCTTATCAATTTTCTGCATGTTAGCTTCTAACTTTACAGGGCTGTAAAACATAGGGGCTGTCATCAACTGAGGCATTTCCCCAGAGTCAAAAGACTTTTTCTCAACTGACATATTAGAAACCATCCAGAAATGAAATTATAAAGACAAATACTCATAATTTTGCTTTATTTCCAAGTTTTGAATATTTTCTACATATTTTCCTATAGTGGCTCTAGAATATTTAATGCGCATTTAAGAAATATTGGATTTATATCCTGTGTCTGTACAAAAATACATTTGAGCTAATGTAAAGTAAAGGCAAAAGAGTAGAAATCAATAAAGTAGAAAGAAAATAGAAATAACTGATGATTCCATAATCGAATATTAGATTTGTTCATTCATCTCTACTCAGTCAGGGCAAAGTCATTTACATAGTAAATTATTTAAAGGAAGAAGAATCCAGTTCCTGAAGAGGCTGTTGTTTATGTTTCCTCCTTCTCCTTCTAAATTCTAAAAAAAGAGTGTCACGTGGAGCTTTACGAAGATGATGAAGACGCAGTGGCCCTTGTTCTCGATATTTTTACAGTAATTACAGGGACAGATTCCCAATACCTCTTTGCTGTAGAGCCTGTTGCTCAAAGCCGATGATGTCCTATTTATATGTGTATCTGCGTGCAAAAATGCATTTGTTAAACACATCTTTATTTGGAGGATTTTCAGTGAGTAAAAAAGTCTTCATCATCCACTCTCACATTCCATATGTAATTACAAACTAGATTAAATAAAATAAGCATTCTTTATCAGCCGCTGGGCACCAGTCTCTACCCATGGGGTGGGTAAGCACTTTACCACACATCTGCACCCCTATGACAGCGGCTCACCTGTAGGTCAGAGGCAGAGCTGTGTGGACTGAGCCCGCAAGAGGGGTCTCTGTGTGTGGGCTCTGTAAGAACTGAGTGGATGTTGTCCAGGTGGCACTAGGTAGAAAGTGTCCTTACCCCTATTAATGTCTCCAAAAGACACTGCGTGAGTGCAAACTCAGTTGCTCAATTGTATCTGACTCTTTGTGACCCCATGGAGTGCAGCCTGCCAGGCCTCTCTGTCCATGGAGTTTTCCAAGCAGGAATACTGGAGTGAATTGCCATTCCCCACTCCAACACGGGGTACTTCCAAATTCTGGAGCTAGAAGAAGTCAGCGGAGCTGTTGACATGACAGTATATTTGAGTGATATCAGAAATGGAGTTCATCAAAACAGAGGGTTTCATTTATACAATTAGACAGAATTCATAACAATAACAGAATCATGGCATGCTGACATGCTTGGTACCTTTCTCAGAGACTCAGGCAGTCGTCAGTCTTCAGCAGATGATGTAGACGTGATGTCTTGAGGACTGCAGTAACGTCTTATTCTCTGTTTTAGGGATGTGACATGGCACGGGGGTTGGTTCCTACGGACAGATAACAGGACTTGGTAATGAACTGATGAGTGACAATTTTTGCCAGTTAAAGATAAGAAGTTGCAACTGAAAGGAGAACCATTCTTGCAAAGATTTTTCAAGCCAACCCCTAAAAACTAATCTTAATTTTAATTGTTCTCAATAGTGACCTATAAAATTATACTTTACTTTGTGATGGAATTCCAATTGAGCTATTTCAAATCCTAAAAGACGATGCTGTGAAAGTGCTGCATTTAATATGCCAGTAAATTTGGAAAACTCAGCAGTGGCCACGGGACTGGAAAAGGTCAGTTTTCATTCCAATCCCAAAGAAAGGCAATGCCAAAGAATGCTCACACTACCGCACAACTGCACTCATCTCACATGCGAAAAAGTAACGCTCAAAATTCTCCAAGCCAGGCTTCAGCAATACGTGAGCTGTGAACTCCCTGATGTTCAAGCTGGTTTTAGAAAAGGCAGAGGAACCAGAGATCAAATTGCCAACATCTGCAATTTGATCATGGAAAAAGCAAGAGAGTTCCAGAAAAACATCTATTTCTGCTTTATTATGCCAAAGCCTTTGACTGTGTGGGTCACAATAAACAGTGGAAAATTCTGAGAGACATGGAAATACCAGACCACCTGACAAGCCTCTTGAGAAACCTGTATGCAGGTCAAGAAGCAACAGTTAGAACTGGACATGGAACAACAGACTGGTTCCAAGTAGGAAAAGGAGTAGGTCAAGGCTGTATATTGTCACCCTGCTTATTTAACTTCTATGCAGAGTACATCATGAGAAATGCTGGGCTGGAAGAAGCACAAGCTGGAATCAAGATTGCTGGGAGAAATATCAATAACCTCAGATATGCAGATGACACCACCCTTATGGCAGAAAGTGAAGAAGAACTAAAGAGCCTCTTAATGAAAGTGAAAGAGCAGAGTGGAAAAGTTGGCTTAACACTCAACATTCAAAAAANACTATTTCTGCTTTATTATGCCAAAGCCTTTGACTGTGTGGGTCACAATAAACAGTGGAAAATTCTGAGAGACATGGAAATACCAGACCACCTGACAAGCCTCTTGAGAAACCTGTATGCAGGTCAAGAAGCAACAGTTAGAACTGGACATGGAACAACAGACTGGTTCCAAGTAGGAAAAGGAGTAGGTCAAGGCTGTATATTGTCACCCTGCTTATTTAACTTCTATGCAGAGTACATCATGAGAAATGCTGGGCTGGAAGAAGCACAAGCTGGAATCAAGATTGCTGGGAGAAATATCAATAACCTCAGATATGCAGATGACACCACCCTTATGGCAGAAAGTGAAGAGGAACTAAAGAGCCTCTTGATGAAAGTGAAAGAGGAGAGTGACAAAGTTGGCTTAAAGCTCAACATTCAGAAAACTAAGATCATGGCATCCGGTTCCATCACTTCATGGCAAATAGATGGGGAAACAGTGGAAACAGTGGCTGACTTTATATTTCTGGGCTCCAAAATCAGTGCAGATGGTGATTGCAGCCATGAAATAAAAAGACGCTTACTCCTTGGAAGAAAAGTTATGACCAACCTAGACAGCACATTAAAAAGCAGAGACATTACTTTGCCAACAAATGTCTGTCTAGTTAAGGCTATGGTTTTTCCAGTAGTCATGTATGGATGTGAGAGTTGGACTGTGAAGAAAGCTGAACACCGAAGACTTGATACTTTTGAACTGTGGTGTTGGAGAAGACTCTTGAAAGTCCCTTGGACTGCAAGGAGATCCAACCAGTCCATCTTAAAGGAGTTCAGTCCTGGGTGTTCATTGGAAGGACTGATGTTGAAGCTGAAATTCCAGTACTTTGGCCACCTGATGCGAAGAACTGACTCATTTGAAAAGACCCTGATGCTGGGAAAGATTGAGGGCAGGTGGAGAAGGGAATGACAGAGGATGAGATGGTTGGATGGCATCACTGACTCAATGGACTTGAGTTTGAGTAAACTCCGGGAGTTGGTGATGGACAAGGAGGCCTGGCATGCTGCAGTTCATGGGGTCGCAGAGTCAGACACGACTGAGCGACTGAACTGTAACTGTTGTACACTATTGTTTGTTTCATGTGTGGATGGGTTGTTTCTCACACAAACTGAAGCTCTTTGAGTGTCGACCATTCATACCAGACCACAGGGATGAAAACATAAGGGATGCTCATATAGCAGACTCCAGTTAACTTGTTATATCTAGTGTGTCTACAAGGTAGAGAAAAGGGATGATAAAGGAAAAGAAGTAATAGCTAGATAAGAATGACAAATAGCTGGCAGGATTCTTCCCCCAACTGTATTCGGAACAGGCATGCTAATGACCATAAACCTCTCCTTGTCAGTGTAAATTCTGCCTTGGACTCCTCACCACGGTGCCCCTTGGCAGGTACAATAAAAAGTTCAGAGTGGATAGATGAGAAGAAATCTATTTATTATCTTTGATATAGAATTTGTTCTTTGACATTATAGGGATAACCCTGATTTTCCTCACCTCGTTTTTCAAAGCTAGTTTAAGTAAAGAGCCCACATGCTAGAGTTGGAGATACAAGAGACGCAAGTTGGATCCCTGGGTTGGGAAGCTCCCCCAGACAATTCGCTTCAGTATTCTTGCTTGGGAAATTCCATGGACAGAGCAGTCTGGTGGGCCACAGTCCATGGAGTCGCAGAGTAAGACATTACTGAGGGCACACACACACACACACACACACACACAAAATGAAAACATATGGACAAGGAAGGTAAAGTTTTTAAAAATGCTGTTTTTTAATTTTTATATAAACTAAAACACCAGAGCTTATTGATTCCTATATTAAATACATAAATTATAAAATAACCATTCATAAAACTTTACATACAATAAGTTGGTTCCAATCTCTACGGTAATACATACAGTACATGTACATTTTCAGTGTACTTCAAAGGATCATTCTGGTGAAACTCGATTTATATTTTTCTTCCATTAATAAACAAGCACTGAAGCAATCAATGGAGTCATGCTAATGAGATGGAGAGAAAGAATCCCAACTGCAGCAGATGATTGAATGAAAGCGCTGAGAAACTGACTCCCCTGGCTGTATTAACACAGTAGATACCTGGGGAATTATGTATTCCCGTGCACTGGCTCTACCATACTCGACTATGTAAGTCCTACTGAGTCCCTGTCAAATTGGATCTTGAAGGTTCAGGTGGGCGTGAACCCTTTTGGGAATGAGATTGTTAGCTGATACAAATATGGGACTTTGGACTAATGTTAATACTGTAGATTGGGCTGGATTCTGTTGCTCTTTCCAGAAGACCACTGGCATTATTAGAAGGCTAGGTGGCAGGTCTAAGTAATTGGAAAACCAATGAGTAGTTCTTTGCTTCAGTCAGAAACAGAGAATAGTAGTAATGGACGGAAGGTAGAGAAAAGGGAGGAGAGACAAGCAAGGAGGGGAAGAACACAGATAGATGCTGAACAAAAACATGAGCTTCCTAGCAGCCTCCAAAAACCCCTTCCCAATTCCTCAGTCCTAGGACAGAAGTACACATTCTGTAAGCACTCCCACCATCATACTATATACAGAATATATATGTGTATATATCTACATCACATATTTATAAAAGCGTTTGGATTGTGATCTGCCTCATTGTGGGAAGTTATGGTTAATGGGAGAAAATAGGCACATTTTGTGACGTATCAATCGAATACAAGTGACTGCTATTATCACTGGATGCTGGGGACCTTGTTTTGGGAAACTGCTTCATTCACACTATAGTGAGTTCATGGAGGCTTGACTATAGGCAAATTTAGACTCCAAGTTGGTCATCTACAGCACTCTCACCCTACAGAACTTTGATATCACAAGGATGGAAATATAAGCATGGGGAGAAAGACCTCAATGCAAAACTACAAAGATAAAAATAGGGAACTTCACCCAACCAACTACCTGTACTTCTGAGTTTGATGTACTAGGTTGAATATTGAAAATAATAATCCTTCTATTTTTGCCACATTGCCCCTTGAAGTTTTTCTTTAGCGATTTTGGCTAAGCACTGGACTTAAACTCTCAATAACAAAAGACTTATTTAGAAAGAACCAAACTGCCAAACTAAAGGCAGTAAAGGAATGTGAATCTGCTCTGCGCAGTACTGAAATGGGATCTTAGAGGATGAATTCCAGCTTCTATTATGTCTGAATCCTCCTGCCACAATGCCTGAGGCTCAGTCTTAAGACAATATATTATATAGAAATGACAAGGCAGTTAACAGGATGGAAGTGTTTGGCGCTCAAGACCTTGTGCCCTACTTTCTTCCTTTTAGAAAGTGGGAGTCCCACCTAAGGGGAGGATTGGGCCATCCTGGAAGCATCAACTCATGACAAACAGTCATACAAGACTTGCTCTGATAACTGATTTCTCAAGTTATACTGAACTATTTCAGTATAGTAGATAAGTATATATATACATGTTCATATATATATGACTCTCTCTATATATATGCTGTGCCATTCTTTGACAGATCAAGAAATACAATTAAATATTTAAAAAGCAAAATGTCTATGCTGCCCATCCGTTTTGACAGGTCAAAAAAATGCAATTAAATATTTTTTAAAAATGTCTATGCTGTGCATCTATTTTGATGTAATATAACACATAAGATCTAGTTATTTTGCATCAGCACAGAACTGATGAATATTATTTTTATGATTTCTATGAAAACCTAGGAAGGTTAAAAAGACACGCTTCATTTTAAAACAATGAACTTATGAACTAAGTTGAAGACATTGAATCCATGAATTACACAATGGGCTTACAAAAAAAGTTGACAATCAATAGGCAAAAAAGAACAGGTTGGCCAGAGATTTATTTTAAACTAAAAACCACCAAGGTAAGTTGAAATAAAATACTGTAGCAAAAATCATTTGGCAAAACTTTATTTGTTGTATGACTAGTGGAGAATACACTTGTTCTACTTCAGTGATGACCCATGAGCCCTACATCATCTCTGTCCTCCTAAAGATCCATGCCATGGATGTGAGCAGTGTTTTGTTTTTCTTTCTCTTTTCCCCTTTTTTTAAAATACAAAGCAAGATTTATTCTTCTACCACTAAAACTTCACTATTGGCAAAAATTTCATTTATATGACATAAGTTAAAAGGGATTTTGTAGCTATTTTTAGCAAATTCTAGTGTTACCTAAAATAAAACTTGGGTGGTGTTAAAAAAAATTAGACAGCCAATTCAGCATCTGTTGATGCTTTTTACAGTCAAATATAGTCTTCAATTTCTTCTCCTTTTCTTGTGAAACTTTTCCTGTTTTGAATAGTAATGCTAAATTGGGGCTTTCATTTTATCTCAAACTATTTTTTAATGTTTTCGGTTATGTTTATTTTCCAAGAGATGAAGACTTTAGGAAAAGTTAAGTAAAATGAACCCTGAAAAATGCTGTTCTGATTGTTCCTCATTCATGGCCAAACATGTCAGGATAGCTAAGATAAAGAAATTGGGTATTAAAGATTGGAGTGGGGAATCATCTGATCTCTCTAAGAAGTAGAGCCACCGTCATCCTCTCAGCTGCTGAGACGCTCTTTTTACTCTTGCTGATCATGACATGCAAGGGAAGCATTCATCTGGATATGGTCCATTTCCTTGGATCCACAAGTGACTGGAAAATATATGTACAATTTTGCTAATGATTTTTATAATTCTGGAAATGCATAACAAAATATTTAGCCTTACTCCAAGATTTGTTAATTTTGAAGATCATGAGTAAAGTATGATAAAAATACCATCTTTTAGCTTTAATCTTAGAGAAATTTACTAACCTCCTTGATCTTAAGCAAAAAGAAAGAATTCTTTTTTTTTTTCCCTTGCATTTTCCCTAAACATATCTAAAGCTGCTTAGATGGTCATACTCATGGGGACTGCTCTTGTATGACTTTGTGTATGTGACACAATCCAATTTATAGCAGATAAGGTAGCTTTAAGCTACATTATTTGAATAAATATTTCTCATCACCTGAACCATAGTCAGTGCTTGAATATAAAACTTAACCTACAAGTTTCTTGGTGGGAAAAGCAAGATGAAGAAGAAGGAAGTAGGCTTAGTAGAGCAGATGGAGTATGAATTTTCTCAGATGCACCCTGGGATGGCCAGTGGAAGAGAAAAGTCATCTAAAATATGGGAGGGTAATTTATCCCCTTCCATACATTCTGAGATTTGAAAGTGTTGGGTCACAAACTGTAGTAGCACCCTTTTGTACACTGCTTGCACAGTGAATGTACTCTTCACACTCAATATGGAAACTACCTGTTGAACAGAGAATCCAGCAGGATGGTTATATTGTACATCCCCAGTAGGACATCTACAAAACCTCCCCCTAAATGAAAGGGATATCCACCAGACTAATTATGTGATACTCTCAGTTCACTCCAAACCTTAATTTCATGTCTGACTCTCTTATGACAAGGGAGGACTTCTGTATTATGGCATGCATATGCAGTAAGGAGAGCTAGAAGATGCTTATTGTTGAAATGACACATTCTTCTATCTTGTTAAATAGCATGAAAATGATCTATTTACTATAGGTGATTAGAGCTCCTGGTTCTGGACCGCTCAATCTTTATTGCTAGTAATTGATGGGAAAGCTTCAGTACCGCGGTGCTTAGCTTGAATGAAACTGAAGCACTATTTTATTACACAGGGGACTCTTTTTCTCAACAACACAAGAAAGTCGGATATAGCAGTCATCATAATTACAAAGCACTTTGTGCTACTTTAAGCACCTCTTGTTCCAGAATTGCAAAAAAAGAAAGAAAGAAAAACCTTATGAAAAAGCATTTTAACCTCATTTTGCAGATGAGGAAACTGAGGCACAGAGAGGTTAAATGACTGGGCCAAAGATACCTGGATCAGCAGTAAATATAAGAACAAAAAGTGGGACCCCTGCATTGTAGCTTTAATTGTACTTTCTTCAGTTACTTGTTCTGGCTTTAAAAATGCCAGCGCCAAAACTGAAGAGTAAGATAGTGAATCCACGTATGGAAAGACTTGTGTAGCATTTCATAGAAAGAGTTTCTGGCTCCCTACACACATTCTTAATGCGTGGGAATGCTAGCCCTGTAAATAAAATCTTGACAATTTGAAACATTGAGGCTGTTTTGTTATCTACAGTAAATGAGGCTAAAATTAGCTTTTCAGGAACTTTTATTTGTTCTCAGAGCTGAATCCAAGACTCAGTATTACATAACTTAGGAAAAGTACCAGTTTTCTAATTGTCTATGGTAGAAAATGACCTTCTCAGTAACACAATGTTACTTTTATATAAAAAAGTAGAGCTACCTTGTTGCTGTCATATCTCTGGGGGAAAAAAAATTGTCAGTCTAAATGACAAGAGGTCAGAATGCTCTAAGCATATCAGGATACTTCTAAAAATAATCATATTTTCACTTAATAGTCACATCTCTGTGGAAAACTCATTTATGGATAGAAGTTTACTTATCGCTTCTATTTGCATCAAATCACATGTTATTTGCAGGCAATTTTAAGCAGCCATTTGAAGACCAGTATTTTGGAAATGGAAAGATTCAGAGATGCCTCTGGCCCTGTAGTCGGTGGCATTCTTATACAGAACTAAGTCAGGGAGCTTGTGATCTACAGCGTCCTCTTCTTAATTTTCAGTAAGAATGAGATCAGTTTGTTGTTCTTGGAGGACCACAGAAGGCCAAGGAAGCATCTGCTTTTCCGCATCTTATGTTGCCTTCGCCTGGATCTTTCACACTGGTTGCCAGTTTAGTCGGGGTCACTGTGACCCGCTTCTCATCTGTCATGTGTGGAATGCGTTCCACAAGCTCCACCGTTTGCAGAGAAACCGGACACTGTTTTTCTTCTCACTCACATTGCAGATGTCTCTGTTCCTGAGGTTTAAACAATAATAAAGACAGAAAAGCAAATCCCTGTAGTAAGAAACCAGACTTTTCAAATCAAACATTTTATTGTAAACAGCTCCTCATAGGTATTCCTCGTGCTTCGATCCCCACCCCCCTTCTCTTTTTGTTTTGATTTTTTTTTTAAATGATGTTTATTTCAGGACTAGTATTTCCATGGGGTGTGGTGTTACATTAAAATGACCCCCCCTGCACAGCAGGGGTAGAATGTTTCTTTGTAACTTTGGTTCCATGCCCAAGACACTGCTTGATCTGCTGAAACTATTTCCCTTGCTGAATTGTTTCTTTCACACAGTATGTGTCTATAGTTCTTTCCTTCTGGTTTGACATACACAGGTTTCATTAAGTGCAGCATATATTGTAGATTTTCAACAGGGTCATGTAGGAGCTGTCAAGTAAGAAACCTTGAATAATGGCTTTAAAATACACAGGTGTAGTCCTGGCTACAGGATGGGTCTTCGCTTTTGATCTCTCACTGCTGTAAACATTTCTGCCATCTTTGAAGGTTTAGAAGTATTTGCTTTTCTGTGGTCTTATCCGTGTTTTCGGTTTCTCTGTAAAACAGAGGGAGAAATGCTTTAATAATCATTTCAGTCAATAGCTGAAACAGGAAAAAAAAAAAAGCACAAATTCTTTTTTTTTTAATTAAAAAAAACCATTTTTTAAATCTTTACCACCTCTTGAAACAGTATAATCTTGTGTGTGTTATGTAAAGAAAGTCTCTAAGCTTAATTTCTTTCCTTTAAAATGAGAAAATAGAAGTATCTATTTCAAGAGTTGGTTGCTGCAATGTAATACATGTAAAGCAATTAACAGTTCTTGTCTCATATTAAGTGGCCTGAAATATTAGCTATAATCAATATTGTCTTTTTCTCTGGGATTTTCTAAGCCAACACCTTCAAAAGTTCAACTATGAAATATTATTTTAAATTTAATTTAAAAAAATTTTATTGAAGTATAGTTGATTTACAATGTTGTATTAATTTACTCTGTACAGCAAAGTGACCCAGATGTAAGTGTATGTATATCTATAATATATATACATATATATTTTATGTTCTTTCCCATTATGTTTTGTTACAAGATATTAAATATTGTTTCCTGTGCTATATAGTAGGACCTTGTTGTTTATCCATCTTATATATGATAGTTTGCCTCTGCTAATCCCAAACTCCCATTCCTTCCCTTCCCTAATTACCAACCCCTTTGGCAACCATAAGCCTGTTCTCTCTCTGAGTCTGTTTTTGTTCTGTAGCTTTGTTAATTTGCATTGTATTCGAGAATCCACATATAAGTGATATTATATGGTATTTATCTTTTTCTTTCTGACTTACTTTGCTTAGTATGAGAATCTCTACGTCCATCCATATTGCTACAAAGGGCATTATTTCATTCTTTGTGATGGTTGAGTGATATTCCATTGTGTCTATATACCACATCTTCTTTATCCATTCATCCGTTGATGGACATTTACACTGCTTCCATATCTTGGCTACTGTAAATAGTGCTGCTATCAACACTGGGGTTCATATATCTTTTTGACTTATAATTTTGTCTGGATAAATGCCCAGGAGTGGGATTGCTGGATCATACGGCAACTCTATTTTTAGAGTTTTGAGGAATATTTTTACTGTTTTCCATAGTGGTCGTACCAATTTAAATCCTCACTAATAGTGTAGGCATGCATGCATACTCAGTTGCTAAGTTGTGTCCAACTCTTTGCGAACCCACGGACCATAGCCCGCCAGGCTCCTCTGTCCATGGGGTTATCCTGGCAGGAATACTGGAGTGGGTTGCCATTTCCTCCCCCAGGAATAGTGTAAAAGGGTTCCTTCTTCTCCACATCCTTTCCAAAATTTGTTATTTATAGACTTCTTAATGATGGACATTCTCATGGGTATGAAGTGGCACCCCATTGTAGTTTTGATTTGCATTTCTCTAATAATTAGTGATGCTAAGCATCTTTTCAAGTACCTATTTGCCATTCATTTTCTTTGCAGAAATATCTATTTAGGTCTTCAGCCCATTTTCAATTTCTTTTTTGGGGTCTACTGCTGTTAAGTTGTATGAGCTCTGTGTATTTTGGAAATCAAGCCCTTGTTGGGAAAAACTGAAACCAGGAGGAGAAGGGGACAACAGAGGATGAGATGGTTGGATGGCATCACCGACTCAATGGACATGAATTTGAGCAAGGTCCAGGAGTTGGTGATGGACAGGGAAGCTTGGCATGCTGCAGTCCATGGGGTTGCAAAGAGTAGGACATGACTGAGTGACTGAACTGAACTGAAGCCCTTGTTGCCCACATGAAATATTATTACTTTAAAAGCAGGTCTGTCTACACCTTTCACTGACTTACTTTATGTCAAAACTTCTCTCCAACAACATTTAATGGCGATGGTCTCTATCCCAAAGTCCTTATCTGAGGATTCCCTGGGAATTTTGCTACACAGGTTTCCTGTTTGGCCCCAGAGTATCTCTGAAAAGACATTTCCCTGGACTGTGCCAGTCAATACTTCTAGCCCCGTCCCTCTTTAATTCCATGTATCTGGGTTTTCGCTTGGATAGAAGCTTAGGACATAATACACTCCTCTAATAAAAGCCAGAAAATGGCACAGAGGACATTTTATCATTTACTGCATAAGGACGTGAACTTTAGAGTCTGAATGGCATGGATGGAGAAAATGGAATTTCCATGAAAAAGCCATTTAACTTCTCGAAGGCTTAATTTCCCCATCTATAAGGTAAAGATACTAATTCTGTAGCAGAATTTAATGGTACTCCAGAAATGGTGCCAAAGATCCAAAGTGGTGGAAAAGGAGGCACGTAGTATCTTAAGGATGCTTCCAGTTCACACACAGAGTCAAATCAGAGATTCAAAGAAATTTCTGCCACAGGTGCAAGTCACAAGTATTTGGAACTCATATTTGCAGAATCACTTGGTTCATTCCCAAAGGCCAGATCAGACTGAGATGAAAGAGTGACCAAGTCCCAGGAGAGTGAGTAGGAAGGAAGTACAGAGACTGGGATGAGAGTATACTGTGGGAGGGAGGCGTAGGTGCCCAAAAGGCAGAGAGATTGGTGGTGCTGGCACGAAGGAGTGCGTGCTCAGTCTCTTCAGTCATGTCCGAGTCTTTGCAACCCCATGAACTGCAGCCCCCAAGTTCCTCTCTCCATGGGATTTTCCAGGCAAGAATACTGGAGTGGGCTTCCATTTCCTGCTCCAGGGGATCTTTCCTACCAGGGATTGAACCCAGATCTCCTAAACGCAGGCAGATTCTTTACTGCCTGAGCCACCGGTTCAGCCCTATAATATTCCCATGATCCTCAGTAAAGAAGAGAACTAATCTGAATGCGTATAAAGATGCATTAGGTGTGTGCATCTCTCTCTTCTCTATATATGTATACACACATATAGTGTATTTTTATATAACATAANAAAGAGTAGGACATGACTGAGTGACTGAACTGAACTGAAGCCCTTGTTGCCCACATGAAATATTATTACTTTAAAAGCAGGTCTGTCTACACCTTTCACTGACTTACTTTATGTCAAAACTTCTCTCCAACAACATTTAATGGCGATGGTCTCTATCCCAAAGTCCTGATTTGAGGATTCCCTGGGAATTTTGCTACACAGGTTTCCTGTTTGGCCCCAGAGTATCTCTGAAAAGACATTTCCCTGGACTGTGCCAGTCAATACTTCTAGCCCCGTCCCTCTTTAATTCCATGTATCTGGGTTTTCACTTGGGTAGAAGCTTAGGACATAATACACTCCTCTAATAAAAGCCAGAAAATGGCACAGAGGACATTTTATCATTTACTGCATAAGGACGTGAACTTTAGAGTCTGAATGGCATGGATGGAGAAAATGGAATTTCCATGAAAAAGCCATTTAACTTCTCGAAGGCTTAATTTCCCCATCTATAAAGTAAAGATACTAATTCTGTAGCAGAATTTAATGGTACTCCAGAAATGGTGCCAAAGATCCAAAGTGGTGGAAAAGGAGGCATGTAGTATCTTAAGGATGCTTCCAGTTCACACACAGAGTCAAATCAGAGGTTCAAAGAAATTTCTGCCACAGGTGCCACAAGTATTTGGAACTCATATTTGCAGAGTCACTTGGTTCATTCCCAAAGGCCAGATCAGACTGAGATGAAAGAGTGACCAAGTCCCAGGAGAGTGAGTAGGAAGGAAGTACAGAGACTGGGATGAGAGTATACTGTGGGAGGGAGGCGTAGGTGCCCAAAAGGCAGAGAGATTGGTGGTGCTGGCACGAAGGAGTGCGTGCTCAGTCTCTTCAGTCATGTCCGAGTCTTTGCAACCCCATGAACTGCAGCCCCCAAGTTCCTCTCTCCGTGGGATTTTCCAGGCAAGAATACTGGAGTGGGCTTCCATTTCCTGCTCCAGGGGATCTTTCCTACCAGGGATTGAACCCAGATCTCCTAAACGCAGACAGATTCTTTACTGCCTGAGCCACCGGTTCAGCCCTATAATATTCCCATGATCCTCAGTAAAGAAGAGAACTAATCTGAATGCGTATAAAGATGCATTAGGTGTGTGCATCTCTCTCTTCTCTATATATGTATACACACATATAGTGTATTTTTATATAACATAAGTATGTAACACAAAAGCATACTGCAAATAACCAAACAAATATTTTCCTATTAGTGATTTATATTCTGTTCTTAAACCAAAGACTAACTTAAATTATATATAAAGATAGCTACCTTAAAATGAAATGACTTGTGCTTCTTTCCTTTTAGCAATTATCTAAGTCAACCTCAGAAATAAATCTTAAATTCTGTTTCAAAGCACATATGCACCATTTATCCCCCTTACAACTAAAGTAAAGCCCATCATTTGAGGAAAATCATGTTGGCTTTATAAAGCAAATGGACTTATAGGCAATCTCCCCGAACATTAAATTTCTGTAAATTGAGTATCTGTAAAAGGAACTATGATTTTTACAGCAAAGCCAGGTTTATTCAAACTGGCATTATGAATAACTGATGTATTATCTAATAGGTGAGCAGTTTTCAGTGACTTAAGGATCAGTATTCTATAACTAAAACTGTAGAGAATACAAATTCACCTTTGATTCAGAAGCCCCTTCTGGATATCACAGAGCCTCAGAGATTCTTTTGAATGTGTTGCCCTGTACAGCTGAGCTTTGAGAGTTTATGGCATGCCACCAGACTCTAAGTCAGTGAATACAGTTATGTCACTGCTGACTTAGGACTCCAGTATCCAAGTACCTGCCGCCTTGTCTGTTTCACAAAAGACGCTCAGCATAATGTATCAAGATCAAACAAACTCATAGAGAAAGAGATTGGATTTGTGGTTACCCAAAGTGAGGAGTAGAGGGAAGGGAAACTGGTTGAGTAGTCAAAAGCTGTTATACAGACTACCAGTCATAAGATAAATAAGCACTAGGGATATTATGAACAACATGGTAAATACAATTAATGTGATTGTAGGTTATATAAGAAAGTTGTTAAGAGAGCAAATCCTAAGAATTCTCATTGCAATAAAAACATTTTCTATTTCTTTAATTTTGTGGATGCTCAGTAAATTTACTGTGGTAGTTATTTCACAATGCATGTAAATCAAATCATTACACCATACACCTTAAACTTATACAGTGCTGTATGCCAATTATATCACAATAAAACTGAAAGGAAAAAATGAATGCATGGAGCACATGGTATCTCTTGAAACTATCTGGGGTTCCCCTTTGCTGTGCTTAGTCACTCAGTCGTGTCCGACTCTTCACAACCTCATGGACTGTAGCCCGCCAGGCTTCGCTGTCCATAGGAATTCTCCAGGCAAGAATACTGCAGTGAGTTGCCATGCTTTCCTCCGGGGGATCTTCCTAACCCAGGGATTGAACCCAGGTCTCCCTCATTGCAGGGAAATTCTTTACCAACTAAGCCATAGGGAAGCCCAAGAATACTGGAATGGGCAGCCTATCCCTTCTCCAGGGGAACTTCCTGACCCAGAAATCTAACCGGGGTCTCCTGCATTGCAGGCGGATTCTTTACCACCTGAGCTACCAGGGAAGCCCTTAAGGTGAAAAGTCCCAGTCTAATGCATGGGACTGAGCTATTTAGTCAGAAACCACTGAAAGCAGTAAGGGTACCTTCTTGGGAGCCTGCAACAGCTTCTAGATCATCCCTGACCAAAATGACTTAGGTAATTGCTAAAAGGAAAGAAGCCTAAGTCATTTCATTTTAAGGTAGCTATCCTTATATATAATTTAAGTTAGTCTTTGGTTTAAGAACAGAATAGAATATAAATCATTAATAGGATAACCATTTGTATGGTTATTTGCAGTATGCTTTTGGTACCTGATAATAAGTGAAGCCCTTTTCTTCCTTACTTCCTCCTTCCTCTGTCTCACCTGCTTTGGGCATATAAATAGAATTAATCAGTTGCCAGTAATGTCTTATTCACTTGTATTATTTAAATCCAGATTATTATCTGAAGAAAAGAGATGAAAAGGTAACTACTTATTTTGGCTTAGTTCCTAAACTATTGTACTTGGCAGTACTAGAGGTTTTATTTTCAAACTTGTATATTTGCAAACTCCGTACATGTGATAGACAACTTTTTTTTCATAATAATAGCTAAGAGTTGCTGATTACTGAACCATGTGCCAGTCAATGTGGCAAATTCTTTATAAGCATAATCTTATTTATTTCTTTCAACATAATATCATGATGTAGTTAATATAGTCACAATCATTTTATGGAATAGGAAATCTAATTTTGGTCTAAACCTACCATGACATGCTAGTATTTGGGAGGATTAAAACTTAACAGTATATTTAACTTCAAAGCCATACATGTTAAACTACTGACTTTTTCCTGTATGCATTTTATATTATCCAGATTCATGGTACCAGGAATTTGTTATATAATTACTATTAACTATATATTTTTTTCATTTGACCACTCCAAAGTGTCAATTATGTGTTATTCTAGAGGAAAAGCAAATCAGATCTTGTATATCCCTCAAAAAATTGGGAAAAGGTGTGGGGGATAAGCATACAGCAATTTTGAATCCCAAGAGCTATGCAGTAGTATACAGATCATAGAAGACACCTCTGATTGCTGACATATAGACACATAAGTGATGCTCAGAATGTGAGAGAAAGGCCTCTTTCATGTGTGAGGCACAACAGGGTTAAAAGTGGACTCTGGCATGAGGCTGCCTGGGTACAAATCCTAAGCCTGTCCACTGTAGCTATATGGTCCTGGGAAAGTCACATGTAGTTTCCCCAATTGCAAGAAAGAAAGACATAAAAGCGATACCTACTTGCCAGAGGGGTTTGTGAGGATTAATGTATCTATTACTTAGAACAGCATCTAGCATGTAGCTTTTAGTCACTATTGATATTAATGTTCAAACTTACTCCTTTGCTAGTTAGTATTTAGGAGTTTACGAGGTTTGATTTTTCTTGCCTACACCACCACATAGTACTTGTGTCTTGCTGAACTTTATTTGCCTTGTTGACTGATTGTGATTTGGGGGTGGGAACTGCTTGTTTTCTGATGCTCAGGCCATTTTGATCCTTTTCTAGAGAACCTTGTCCATGTTTCCTTAGATATTCTCATTCAGTTTAAGAGGATAAATGCTCTTCCTTGTGTGCTGCAAGGCTACTACTCCTCTTGTCAGATAAAGGATAATTTTCAGTCTTAAAAGAAAATCTTCTGGAGTAAGGAATAAAGCCAGGGAATCGGTTCTGTAAGGACACCACGTGCTGGGCATTTCTGCTTTACCTCTTCCTTGTGCCAGGTCACGCTTTCCTGTTCCACATCCAGGTAACAAAGGTGATACCCACAGAGACTGAAAGCATCTCTCTTCCATTTTTCAACTTGTTATAGAAAATGTTAAGTAACATGGGGTGGGAAAAGATCCTTGCATAATATGACTTAATAAGACAACCAAAGTAGACACAGACCGTGGTAAATGGACTTAGAACAGCAGGTAGCCCTGCTTTATTTTTAAGTAATGGTGTTAAGGTTTGTGCTTTCTGTACCTGGGTAGATATTAGAATCACCTGGTTAGCTTCTTAAAAATATAGATCAATCTTATTCTCCACTTCTCTCATCCTCTGTATCACCTCCGTGTCCGATAATCTGTTTCGTTAAATTGGTAGTAAGGCTTTGAATTCTGTATTTTTACAAGGATTGGGAATCCCTGTCTAAGATCCTTTTTACTTACATCCACTTACAAGAAATGGATTTGATAATATAATAATAGTGAGTCTTCATTTTTTTTCTAAATTGACATTGAAAACTATCTTATTTGAAAACAAGATCCAATTTTCCTAAATATCCTGTTTTCTTGAATTCTGATGAAAATGAACTAGGAGAAAGGGTTAAAAAAATCAGTCATTGTAACTTGTTAGACTTATAGGAGCACAATTTTCAAGCTGGAGGAGATACAGAAAATGTACTCCTGTTTTTTCACTTTGTAGATACAGAAGTGACTCTTTGAGTGTAATGAGAGGCTACAATGAGAATTCAGAGATCCACAGACATCATGACTTTCCAAAGCAAGACACTTAGCCAGAAAAAGATACTTGACTTTCGTCATGCTTCATTTCTTTAACAATCACCCAAGTGCACTGGATTGATTTCTCATTTTATGGCATTTGAGACTGGTATTTGAATACCAAATGTATTTTTTTTTAACATGAGCATACTAGCATGCTAGCATTCTTCTTATCAAATAAGTCTTAGAAGCACATTTTGAGAATTAAATGGAATCTTACCTGTAAGAGGCACCTTGACATCAAGGCCATAGAATAAAGGCAAGAGAGAAGAACAAGAATAGAAACAGAAACTGCAGAAGAAAAAGAAGAGGATTATGTAAATCTGAATTTCTATAGTGCCATTCAGGTTGTATAAAACCTCAGCTTTTCCATATTGCTCAAATCTGATCATTTCTCACATACACACAAAGTACCTTTTATTTAAAAAACCATACCTTTTATTTGTTCACTGGTAAAGCAATACAATGAATAACTGGTGTTCACTAACATCGACTGATACATATTTGAATTCTGAGAGGGTCTTACAGGTAATTGGTCTAAGCTCCGAATTTTATAAGTGAGAAAAATAAACACAGAGCAGTTAATCAACAGACTAATTGCATATAATTTGATGGTATGGTGAAGACTAGAGCTTAGATCTCCCGAGTCCTACTCTACTATGTGTTATTATCTCTATTTTTAATGGGTGAGAATGTAATTAAAAATTTTAAAAATGATCAAAGTGTATGCTTTATCACTCAATGCTATCATTATTTGGTTACTATGGCAGAGAAGGAAGAATATTAATTTGCAGGGTAAACATACGATTGCTTATCCACGGTGGGCACTCCTGAGAGGGAAATGAAACAGTATTAGTAATTACATTGGGGCACCAGGCATAACCTGGGTCTGTCCTGGGTGAGTGAGGGTATGTGGTCCTCCTACTGGTATGAACTCTCTCTTCTACATCAGAGACAGCTTCAGTGAACGTATGCTGTTGCTCCAGCTTGTCACGCTTTTGAGATAGATGCCTCCTTATTTGACTCATAGAAGTTAAACGGAGTCTGACCTGTCTCTCTTCACCAAGAACCTTCACCAGAGAAGCAAAAACTTGGATGGAAAACATGCTTTGTGTAGCACTGGTAGAAAACCAACTGTTTACTAATCACGAAATCTTATAGGTCAGATCAGTTTTCTCAAATACTGATTTCCTTGGGGATTTACTCTTACAGAGTCATGAAGTCTTTTGACTTGTTATAACCCTTCAGGAGCATTCTGTTGGGCATGATAGTTTTGAATAGGTCCTGTATGGCGGTCTCGTAATGGGCATATTATTGGCCTATTTCCTTTAATGGCACTACTTACAAGGCTCTGGCTTCATGGCGGCAAAACTGCATGAACAAGTTATAAACATGGTGTGAAGAACTATGTATTAGTGATGAGTCTAATAGAATGAGGAGCAGAAACTATTTTCTTTTTCCCATTCCTTGAAGATGGGTAGTGATAGGGTGTCACCTGTAGTGAGAGTGGATGAAGGAGGGGAATGGAAGGCTTCTGCTCTTCCCATGAGATGGTCAGGCATCAGGGCTACCTCCCTGGGCATAAGGGATGCTTATCACTTGATTTACGATGAGAGTCTAAATTCCATGCCACATGGTGGGCAGGCTGTGGGCCTCAGGGTCAGACCCCTGACCTCTGCTTTTGATTTGCCATAGACGGGTTATATGATTTTGTGAAAGTTGTTTAATGTCTCCGAGCCATTGTTTCATTATCTGTATAAAAGGGGAACATAATATCTGCTGTGTCTGTCTCAATAATCAGGAGAATCAAACAAGATGATGAATTTGGCAGTGCCTTGGATAAAGTGAAGAGCAGAATGTATGGAGCAGGTTAGCTATGTTTGTTGCTATCCCCTGATTTACACTGTGTGCGTGGGAATTGAGGACAAAGAAGGAATACTGTATGCGTCCTGAGGGGGTGGTCACGTACCCCACAGGAAAGAATGAAGACTATCTCTGACATAAGTGATCATTAGCCTTTTTACTACGCTTGTAAATAAGCAGAATTGAGGTCAAGCGAATAGAAGTCGCTTTATAAACCTCATCTCTCATTCAAACTTCTAATCCGAAATCAACTAGATTGCCTTTGAAATGGCTTAGTTTACTACTACATATGGAATTTGCTGATTTAATAGCTAAATGATCCTCATTTTCTGTTAAGTATATTAACCTATTATAAATATTTAGGAAGTTCAGACCTGTAGAATGAAAAGCTCACCTACTTCAGCTAGAGTGGTGACAAGGTTTTCCCTAAGTTATATGGGACTGAACTGAGTGAAGTTACTGGAGCAGAGCTGTCTTCTCTGGAATTTCCTCCCAGAGCCACTCCAGGACTGTTTAAGAATCAGCAGAGTGAGTGACAGGGACAAGGGTAGCCATTCAAAAACATGGGGAACGGAAGGCATCAGTGGTGTCCTTTGACAACCACAGAAACTGTGGATAATCCCTGCCTTCTTTGGGTCTTTCGGCCAAACAGTAGGAAATGAGAACTCAGCTTTTAGTTTATTACTCTCTACCTTTCTCTCATTTAATCCCACAGAACCAAATAGCACACTTCAGAAATGAGGAAAATGCAAACTTACAAGCTTACATAAGATATGCACTTCACATTTAGAAATTTTAAAAATTATACTTTAATTTGACTTGTACTTTCTTAGTGTTTCCTAATTTTCATGTAAGTGACTTCATTTCTTCCCTCATGGAACAGATGAGAGGAGGTGAGGGAGAGTGTTACCACCCCTATATTTTAGATACAGCTTAGACACGGTGGGTAAAGTCACTTACTCAAGCTTAAATAAGTACATGAAGACTCAGCCTACATAAGAATCTAGAGGTCTGACTGTTTGGCTACTGGACCTTACCAACTTCCTCTGAGAAGGACAACTATAAAAGCAATTTGGATGAACCAAATTCTAATCGTTATCTTGGAAATGGTGGGTGATTTACTATTTGCTCCTTGGGTGCCCCTGGAAGATACTGCAAAACAACCATGATTTTTTGCAACACATGGGTTCAGGCAGCTACTTCCAGTCAATGAGACTGGAACTCCAGAGAATGCCTCTTGCCATCTCTGCTGTGTCCCTCCTCAGGCCCAGGGGGCTCCTGGCATCCTAGGCTGGACAATTCTGTGTTAATTATGCAAGACTGCCGAACTCACTGCAGACAAGCAGCACCCCTGTGTTAAGTCCTCTCCCTTCTTCCAGAGCACACACATTTCCAAATGCCATCTTTACTCCCCAAGAGTGTTGGCTGACTAGGAAGAAGCAGTTCTTCTTTCAGACCACTGGGGAAATGACATGAGCACAAAATTTTCATGTGTCAACCTAAATTTCTGAACACATTATTTCAAAAAGGAAGAGGAAATCAGAGTAATAAAACTAGAAGAAACTTTTGGGAAAGATGTGAAGATGGGAAGGGGAAAACTGAGGAAAGAAAACACTTACAGAAAAGAACAGGAATCAAAACAAAAGGCAAAAATGTATAACTGAAAGCAGATGTGTTGCCAGAACCCTGGTGCCTGACTACAGGCAGGGCTTAACTATACCTGCCTATACACAACACACAGTAGCTGAGAAGAAGGAAACACAGTGAGTGAAACCAATACTACTGTCTGATCTAGAAAATAAAGATTGAAATACACACTGAAGTTCACACATACCTTTTCTTCTAGGTCCTTTATCTGTCTTTTCTGGATGTCTGTTTTATCTTCCAAGTCACGAATTCTCTGAAGAAAGGGGGGAAAAAATGAGTGCTTTAAAAGGTGTTAAGTTAAACAAGACCATTCACCAACCTAAAATGCAGAACTTCCCATAAAAACATTAGCATCTGGTAATGTCATGTATACATTTTTCTACATCCGGTGGGTTATTGCATATTTCAAAAATTGCCTGTACTCATGTTCAAAATGATTGTCATTGACTATATTTTAAAAATATTTGCCATCCTTTTTCTTCTAGGTCAATCTATCTCTGCAGACCTCTTCCCTGTTATAGAGGTATAGTTCTCACCCCACTGTCCTTGAGCTTGGTCAGTAGACCTGCTTTGGCCAGTGGAACATGAGTTGAGCATGAGATGTGGGAAAGGCACCTCTCTGTGGAGACAGCTGTGTGTCCCAGAGCTAGAGAGAAAGAAACACACTTTGTTGTAAACCATTTGGATTAAGGTTTTTGATTGTTTATTGCCTCGTTAAAAAGTGGCTAAAAGTGGCTCACACAAATGCCATTAGTTGCTGTTCTACTTTTTTTTTTTTTCAACTTTATTTCAAATTTGTTTCAGGGTACGATCTTCTCATAAAACCAAACGGATCAATTTTCATAAAACAGAGTTAGAGACTACACTTCAAAAAAGAATCCAAAGAAGGAAATGATAACTTAGGGGAAAAACAAACATTGCAAGAATAGCACAAGCAACCCTGAAGATAAAAAAAGCTCAGAAACATCTTTGAAATTACCTGTAAACCGTAACGAAGTTTTAGGAACTTGAGTAGCACAGATTTGAAATCAACATTACATAGACACTACTATGCAAGTGACAAATTAGGAGGAGAGTGAAAATGCTGGCTTAAAGCTCAATATTCAGAAAACAAAGATCGTGGCATCCGGTCCCATCACTTTATGGCAAACAGATGGGGAAACAGTGGAAACAGTGACAGACTTAATATTTTTGGGCTCCAAAATCACTGCAGATGGTGACTGCAGCCATGAAATAAAAAGACGCTTACTCTTTGGAAGGAAAGTTATGACCCAACCTAGACAGCATATTAAAAAGCAGAGACATTACTTTGCCAACAAAGGTCCGTCTAGTCAAGTCTATGGTTTTTCCAGTGGTCATGTATGGATGTGAGAGTTGGACTATAAAAAAGCTGAGCACTGAAGAATTGATGCTTTTGAACTATGGTGTTGGAGAAGACTCTTGAGAGTCCCTTGGACTGCAAGGAGATCCAACCAGTCCATCCTAAAGGAGATCAGTGCTGAATGTTCATTGGAAGGACTGATCTTGAAGCTGAAACCCCAATACTTTGGTCACCTGATGCGAAGAGCTGACTCATTGGGAAAGACCCTGATGCTGGGAAAGACTGAGGGCAGAAGGAGAAGGGGATGACAGAGGATAAGATGGTTGGATGGGTATCACTGACTCAATGGACATCAGTTTGAGTAAATTCCGGGAGCTGGTGATGGACGGGGAGGCCTGGCGTGCTGCAGTTCCTGGGGTCACAAAGAATAGGACATGACTGAGCAACTGAACTGAACTGAACTNCTGGCTTAAAGCTCAATATTCAGAAAACAAAGATCATGGCATCCGGTCCCATCACTTTATGGCAAACAGATGGGGAAACAGTGGAAACAGTGACAGACTTAATATTTTTGGGCTCCAAAATCACTGCAGATGGTGACTGCAGCCATGAAATAAAAAGACGCTTACTCTTTGGAAGGAAAGTTATGACCCAACCTAGACAGCATATTAAAAAGCAGAGACATTACTTTGCCAACAAAGGTCCGTCTAGTCAAGTCTATGGTTTTTCCAGTGGTCATGTATGGATGTGAGAGTTGGACTATAAAAAAGCTGAGCACTGAAGAATTGATGCTTTTGAACTATGGTGTTGGAGAAGACTCTTGAGAGTCCCTTGGACTGCAAGGAGATCCAACCAGTCCATCCTAAAGGAGATCAGTCCTGAATGTTCATTGGAAGGACTGATCTTGAAGCTGAAACCCCAATACTTTGGTCACCTGATGCGAAGAGCTGACTCATTGGGAAAGACCCTGATGCTGGGAAAGACTGAGGGCAGAAGGAGAAGGGGATGACAGAGGATAAGATGGTTGGATGGGTATCACTGACTCAATGGACATCAGTTTGAGTAAATTCCGGGAGCTGGTGATGGACGGGGAGGCCTGGCGTGCTGCAGTTCCTGGGGTCACAAAGAATAGGACATGACTGAGCAACTGAACTGAACTGAACTGAATTTGTAAGTGAATAAAAGTTTTCAAATTTCCTTCTGGCAAATTAAAGGCCTTATATGTTCATAGCATAGGGTTACACAGTGTAGGCTTGTAATTTCGTGCCACTTTTGGGAATAATTAGAAAATGGAGAACTAGAGTCCAAGAAGAAAACAATGGAAGCTAAATGATGTGATAACATAGAAAGACCAGTTTTTACAGTGCAATGTGGGGAGACAAAAACGTAAGCTGGAACAAAGAACAGTTGAACTTGGAAACTATAGTCCCTGTCTCTGAACAGTGGTTCTCAACTAGGGGTGATTTTGCACCCCAGATGACATTTGGCGATATCTGGACATTTTTAAATTAAAGTGATTTTAGCATATTCACAAAGTTGTGCAACCATCACCAATAATTATCCAGAAATCACATGTGATCACCAGTCACAACTAGCATCTAAGGGGCAGAGGCCAGGAATGACCTAAATATCCTGCAGTACACAGATCACTCCCCACCAACTTCCACCAAGAAGAATCATCAGACCCAAAATGTCAGTCAGGCTGAGACTGAGAAATCCTGCTTTAAACGAAAGGGGGTGAGGTTTCTGCAGGAGAGGAGGGTGTGTTTTTTTAGAAGGACTGTGAAATTCTGTGACAATGAATGCTGATGTGTGTGACAATGATAAATAAATGTGTGTGATGTATGTGCTTGTGTGTATTTCCATAGTGCTACTTATGCTCCAAAGCTACACAGTGGAAGAATAAATTTGTTAGATATTTCTACCTTGCGTGTGCAAGTATTTCCTTGATATAGTCTATTGGATGTGGAGGCAAGCCTTACATCAGGTAAATCATGGGCCTGAGAGATTAGTGTAGTGTCTACTCAGCCTCCAAGTCTGTGCTTGCTGGGCATCTGGAGAACACCGGTAAGGTGTCACTTAGTTCTTGATTTCCAAGAACCATCACATCCAGATGGGGAGATAAAGATGGAAAACACAGAAAAAGAACAGATTATGTAGAAAGGGAAAAACTAAGGATAATTCCATCATCAATCTCTAATACCTCGTACAGTGCTTAGTTGTACCAAGGAGCTGCCTATACGTATTAATTAAGTGAGTTAGGTTTGCTCCATTGTGTGTTGTGGGCTTTCTTTCTTTTTCCTGCCCAGCTTTCCCCAATCTGCCATCTGATCTAACAGGAAACCCTGCAGAGTCCAAAACAGATCTCTTTTCTACCAAGTAGGAACGTTTCTACTGCTCTCAAGTGTACCAAGTCCTCCATCAGAACTGCGAGAGGGTACTGCCTGCTCTTCCTGCTTCTGATCTCCTGCCTCCTACACCCATCTACAGCAGCCAGCGTGAACTCTTAGAATGTGAAATGGTAGGCTTCCTTGGCAGTCCAGTGGTTAAGATTCTGCGCTTCCAATGCAAGGTGTGTGGGTTCGATCCCTGGTCACGGAACTAAGATCCCACATGCCACGTGCCACAGCCAAGAAAATATCATACACACACACAAAACAAAGAATGGGAAATGATCACAGCAGTCCTTGAGCTGTAAGGGGCAAGGAAGAGGAAGAACGGCGAGTCAGCCGAGTTGCTCTTAGAATAAAACCCAATCTTCTTCAGGCCCAGCACGATCTAGCCCTGTCTCACCTCTGCAGATTCACTTCACAGTCGCCCTTCCTCTGCTCCTTGTCCTCCTGCCATACTGGCCTTCCCTC
This sequence comes from Neotragus moschatus, assembly GCA_006410615.1. Taxonomy (NCBI): domain Eukaryota; kingdom Metazoa; phylum Chordata; class Mammalia; order Artiodactyla; family Bovidae; genus Neotragus; species Neotragus moschatus. The sequence continues at coordinate 4,577,090 of SJYA01001296.1, read as the reverse complement.
TGCTCCCTGAGTATCCCAAACATTGCCACAGTAGAGACTTAGCCCCTGCTGATCCTAACTTCCGGCCACCTTGCCAAGATCTCTGTGTGGCTGGTTCTTTGGGATTTCAGCATCTTCAGAACCAGCCAGTTTGGACTGGTTAATCCTACTCCCGAGCTCGCTCTCTCTCACACAACACACACAGACGCATGCATGTGTCTTCAGAGCACTCTGAAACTGCCTGTTTGCCCTGTCACTCCGTCTCTCTTCACCTGCAGGACACATGAGAGAAGTGATCTTTATGTCTTCATCTGACATCACATTCCCAGCACCCAGCACAGGCAGACCCTCAGTAACTGGTCTTGAACGAGTGTATAAAAAAGTATGGTATCTATATATTTTTCCAGTAATAAGTGATCCATTGTTTTCATCTGGGAGAGCATCCTGCAGGAGAAAGAGCTTACACTGGGAATAGAAAAATGAGAACATCTGGATAAATGCAGCAGATTTTGAAGGGCATTTGGGGGTCAGTAGTCAGGCACACGAAGGGTTAGAAGTGGAAAATCATGGCCTCAAGGGTAAAGGAAGAGTTCTGCACACATAAAGGAATGTAAGCTCTGGAGATTGTCTTAAATCCAGTTTTTAGGGGAGAGATAGCCAGCTACTGAAGGATCTGGAGATTTTTGCATGACTAGACTCAACTGGAAAGTGGGCTCATGGAAGCTTTTGAGGAAGAAGGTACCATCAGAAAAGGTGAGAAGGACAAGGAAAACCCCAGCGTTTTCAGCCTGAGTGCTTTGAGATACGGTAGTTCCACTAAACAAGACAGGCAGATGGGGAGAGAAGAGAGAAGCAAAGATAAGAACGCATGTTCAAGTATGTTTCGCATGAGTTCACTTTGAAACATTCAAACAGGAATGTCTAATAAGTGGTTAGTGATAGGTTCTATAATTTAGGCTGCTTTGTAAATTTACGTGTGACAAATCCTGTCCAATGTCTTCTGGAATAACTCTCTCAAATCAAAGCTACTGATTGAAAGGAAAAAAAGAGTAAGAAATAACTGGAAAGGCATATTCTAATGAGCATCTGTTAGGGAGACAGAAACTCAATGACATTATGAGACTTAAAAATTTGTTGCTGTTGTTCAGTTGGTCAGATGTCTGACTCTTTGCGACCCCGTGGTCTGCAGTATGCCAGGCTTCCCTGCGCTTCACCATCTCCTGGAGTTTGCTCAAACTCAAGTTCATTGAGTTGGTGATGCCTTCCAAACATCTTATCTGCTGTCATCCCCTTCTCCTCCTGCCTTCTATCTTTCCCAGCATCAGGGTCTTTTCAAATGAGTCAGTTCTTTGCATCAAGTGGCCAAAGTATTGGAGCTTCAGCTTTAGCATCAGTCTTTCCAATGAATATTCAGGACTTGTTTCCTTTAGGATTGACTGGTTAGATCTCCTTGCAGTCCAGGGGTCTCTCAAGAGTCTTCTCCAACAACAAAGTTCAAAAGCAACAATTCTTCGGTGCTCAGCCTTCTTTATGGTTCATACATGACTACTGGAAAAACCACTGCTTTGAATATATAGATCTTTGTCAGCANATATTCAGGACTTGTTTCCTTTAGGATTGACTGGTTAGATCTCCTTGCAGTCCAGGGGTCTCTCAAGAGTCTTCTCCAACAACAAAGTTCAAAAGCAACAATTCTTCGGTGCTCAGCCTTCTTTATGGTTCATACATGACTACTGGAAAAACCACTGCTTTGAATATACAGATCTTTGTCAGCAAAGTAATGTCTCTGGTTTTAATACCCTAAGTTTGTAACAGCTTTTCTTCCAAGAAGCAAGCATCTTTTAATTCCATGGCTGAAGTCACCNGGCATACTGAGTGCGGCATTTTAATAGCATGATCTTTTAGGATTTGAAATAGCTCAGCTTGAATTCCATCACCTCTTCTTCCTTTTCTCCTTGGTGAAATGCAACAGAAACTTAAAAATATAACACACCTAACAGCTCAGACCAGATTAACTTAAACGGAACCTTCTCTTTGGGGAGTAAAGTACCTTAGCTGGTTGAAGAGACACTTAAAAAAGCATTGACAAAGTTTTAATCATAAATCAATTTAGATAACTATTTGTCCATCTTAAAAATAAACACTTCTATAGTTCTATGACACACCTCCCACTTTGCTGAAATTAATTAAATGCTATTGCATTCAAAGAAATATTTATCTAGAGGACAAGTTCATTCCCTTAGAGAAGAAATGATTCTACTGAGTCTATTATTAAATGCTTTAAAAACTCTCTTCAGAGTTGAAATCCAAAACTTTATGATGGAATCTCAAGAAATACACGTGTTTATTATCTTTGGAACAAAATGGCTTCAGAGTTAACTTGGGTAATTTATTAGGCTATAAAGATCCACAAAATTCNGACAAGTTCATTCCCTTAGAGAAGAAATGATTCTACTGAGTCTATTATTAAATGCTTTAAAAACTCTCTTCAGAGTTGAAATCCAAAACTTTATGATGGAATCTCAAGAAATGCACGTGTTTATTATCTTTGGAACAAAATGGCTTCAGAGTTAACTTGGGTAATTTATTAGGCTATAAAGATCCACAAAATTCTTGGCTACAACTGAAGTGTGATAAATGTCATGTTCCCCATAAACTGTTCTTCCTAGTGTCATAAAATAAACCCTGTTCCTTTTCTACTCACCTTGATCTCTAACGACCACATGATTCTCACCTCTTGTATAGCCCATCTGTATTTCATACCAGTTGCTTATTACAGCTTATGAGTACCAAGTACACTAGCCTGGAACTTTCAATTCTGGAGTTATTACAGAATCTGCTTTTTGACCAGGACCCTAGTCTTTGCCTGCCAAGGTATGATATGAACAAATAGTTGAAATTAAGAATGCTGGCTATAAGTTAATCCTGGGTGTTTATTCTGAGCCTTGCTGGTCTAGAAAAGTCATATAAATGATATGACTCTAGCTGTGGAAGACAGCATAATGCAACGTTTATGTGCACTGGCCTTGCTGTTGGGCTGATCTGGGTTGTAATTCCTGCTCTGTGGCTTACTATCTGTCATCTTGGACAAATGACTTAAGCACTTTTTTCTTCAGTATCATGATCTCTCTACGTTGCAATAATAAGAATACCTACAGCTGTGGGCTGTTGTGAGGATTAAATAAAATGATGGGAGGAGAGTCCTTAATTTAGTTTCTGACCTACAGCAAATGCCAGTAAATCAGAGGTGGCTTCCAGGCTTTATTGTTGCTGCTGCTGTTTATTCTGGGAATAAAGAGAAAGACCCTTGTTCCCTTTCACCCTCTTCTGATGATTCCACCAGGTTTGGTTATGGACTGGGGTGAAAAACAGCATGATCTCTGTCCTGGAAAAAGTCCCAAAGAGTCCCTTCCTAGGAAAAGGGACATGATCAGGTTCCATGAAATTCAAAGGGTATTACTTCATGACAAAGTTGTTGCAAAAACAGTAGCATGACACAGTGCTTCTGAACTGCCAATTTTCTTCAGATTAATTCATTAAGAAACCATCACCCTGTTTCTGAGTGTAGGCGTAAAACAGCAGCTATTTATTTTACTCTCTGAAAACAGCTTCTAGCTCTCAGGATTCTTCATACCCACATCAACACTCTGTACTAAGCACTAGGTCCCATGTGCTTAGCAACACCCAGCACAGATGTAGCAACTCCATCCTCACCTGATGGGCCTGCTGTAAGAGCTCCATTCTCTCCTGGAGAATCTGACAGTCGTACTCTCTGCTCTTCCTCAGCATCTGCCGCCGTAACTTTTCCACTGCTGTCCTCAGCTCCTCCTGCTGCTTTTCACTTAGTAATTCACCAAATTTAATAACAGTTTCTTGCTGCAGAGCATTGTACAAAGTTGCTTCTAGTTCCTGGATTCTCTGGCAAATAGAAAACTTTGGAGTTTAGTATCTTACACGTGGTGTATAAACATACATGTGTGTATATGGGAAGGGATGTATTTTACTCTCACAGAATCATAGCAACAAAATAAATGTCAAAGCTTATCCAGCTTAAATATCCTTTTGATGATTCCGTTTATAAGATGCCATAAGGGTCATCTAGACAATATATAAACTTCCCTGATGGAGGGGAATTTTTTTTTTTTTCTTGGATA
>SJYA01001296.1:4550947-4569992 GCA_006410615.1 Neotragus moschatus | reverse complement strand
GGGTGGTGCCCACCCGGAGAGAAGAAATCCAAGCTGCAGTCCAACATTAAGAATGATGCTTTATGAATTTGGTACAGGGGAGCGGATCAAGTGTGCTCCCGAGTCAGCATAATCTAGAGGCGAGAGAAAGGTACAGCCCATTTCCCCCATATAGTCTTACTCACTGAGGCTGGATTATGGTAATTATGTCCACAATGTCTGGAGTCAAACCTAAGCACTACCTACTCACTTACCAAGCTGGGGCAAGACCTTCCTCGCTCTAAGCCTTCATTTTCTCATGTGTAATATAGAAATAATAATATTCCCTATACCTCATAGGGTTGTTGTAAGAAATAAATGAATTGAAAATACATATCATGTTACCTACATTATTATTCTACCCCTAGATTAGGATACCCAACAATCAGATTTGATTTAATACATTTTCTCTGTAATCAACACTGTCATCCAGTCTGTCGTTCATTTAAATATTATTTAACAACATAATTAAACCGTTTGAAAAATGAATTACAATGAAATATTTATTAACTATTATAATAGCATGATAACAGCAAAGAGCTAGAGATGTACATTTGGTCTAAAATGAGAACTGGAAACCGCTGGATAAGTGAGCTGCGTGTTGTGGTCTCTTCACATACATGACGTGACAAATTACACAGGATGCTTTACTACAGAGCATGTAGCCATCCACACTCAGAGTGTCTTGAATTCCTCTGGTACCTACCATATATGCTTGGTCGAGGGCTTGCTTCCTGTAGTCTAGCTCTTCCTCCAGATAGCCTTTGATTTTGCAGAATTGTTCCTAGAAAAAACGGCCACATTAGTAGATACAGTCAGCTTAGTTAACAAGAAAGGAAAGTCGCTCAGTCGTGTCCAGCTCTTTGCGACCCCATGGACGGTAGCCTACCAGGCTCCTCCGTCCATGGGATTCTCCAGGCAAGAGTACTGGAGAGGGTTGCCATTTCCTTCTCCAGTGATATCTAAATTGTATTGATTAACGTTTTCTCTAATTCCACTGTAAGACAAATCACTAGTCTTTGTAGGATCAGAGATCTTGTCTTTCAAGGAAATAATCAACTTTTACAATTTCGCACAGGAGATGTAAAAATCAGTGGAAAGAAGCATAAAATGACAAACAATTCACGCAGAATGCCTTAAAGAATTTTCATATCAATTTAAGAGCATGCCACTAAGGATAGATTTTTTTGTTTGTTTGTTACAGCTTCACTGCGTGACATGTAGGATCTTGTTTCCCTGACCAGGAGACCCCTGCAGTGGAAGTAGAGTCTTAACCAATCGACTGCCAGGGAAGTCCCTAAGGATAGATATTTGACAAGATAAATGTTATGCTGCTGCTGCTGCTGCTAAGTCGCTTGTCATGTCCGACTCTGTGCGACCCCACAGACGGCAGCCCACCAGGTTCCCCTGTCCCTGGGATTCTCCAGGCAAGAACTCTGGAGTGGCTTGCCATTTCCTTCTCCAATGCATGAAAGTGAAAAGTGAAAGTGAAGTTGCTCAGTCGTCTCCAACTCTTCGCGACTCCACGGACTGCAGCCTATCAAGCTCCTCCGCCCATGGGATTTTCCAGGCAAGAGTAATGGAGTGGGTTGCCGTTGCCTTCTCCAAGATAAATGCTATAGATGCTAACTAATAAGCATATCTGTTTAAATATACTATGATAGTATATTTTTATAAGAATGTTATGAAATGTAATAGAGCAGAGTTGTATAATAAGAGACTTAATTTATTCAAACTCAACTGTGTATCATTAGCAAACGCAAAGCTAGATAGTAATTCAGAGTGGGAGTGATTCCACCCACACTGCTACTTAATGAGTGAGTGTCTGCTCTTGCTATAAAGCCAGAGTGATCCAGGAGACGTAAAGCTGATGTTACCTTGCTTGTCCTCAGTTTCTGTGTGGTTCTCATATTGCAAGCATCCTGTCATTTGCATTAAAAAATATATCTTTGTACAGAACACAGCCCTAAGCACAAGTCAATTCTTTCTTTGTATGCTTAACAAGGAACAAGAGTCTCTTCCAATGCTAAAGGTAAACTTGACTGCACCAACTTTTTTTTTCCTGTTTTTATTTTTTATTTTTGGCTGTGCTGGGTCTTCGTTGCTGGGTCACCTGGACTTTCTCTAGTTGCGGTGAGCGGGGGCTACTCTTCGTTGTGGTACATGGCTTTCTCATTGAGGTGGCTTCTCTTGTTGTTGCGGAGCATAGGTTCTAGGGCACACAGGCTCCAGCAGCTGTGGCTCTTGGACTCCAGAGCACAGACCCAGTAGTTGCGGCACACAGGCTTACTTGCTCAGCAGTATGTGTAGTGTTCCTGGACCAGGGGTCAAACCCGTGTCCTCTGCATTGGCAGGGATTCTTATCCACTGCACCACCACGGAAGTTCTGCATTAATTTCAAGAGAGGATATGTCTGCATGCAATTTTGCTGTTGAATTCCAGCTGATTACATCTGAGCTCCAGTGCCTAGAACAGTGCCTGTAACCATCTGATTACCTAATTAAAATTTTTGTATTTAAGGAGTTCAAGGGTATTTTGAATATAGAAAGTTCTTGTTAAATCTTTTGACTTTAGAGCCTAACCTGTTGGTAAAATTTAAGTTCTGTGTAAAATATCAGCAAATTTTACAAATTTGCAAGCTATCACATGCTACAGAAATTCAAGTTGTTTTCACTATAAGATCCTCCGACCTAACAGAATCGCTGCCTGTTTTTTAGTAAGAGTCACCACAGTAATGACAGTACTATTATAAAATTCTGTGCATTGCTCTGCGTTAATAAGGACCAATTCCCAGGCTAGGGGATTTAAACAAAAGTTAACTGTGACAAAACACATAGAATATAACTTTTATAATCATAACCATTCTAAGTTTGCAGTTCAGTAAAGTATATTCACAAGGTTATGAGACCAATCTCCAGGATTCACTTTATCTGCAAAATTGAAACTGTGTATCTATTAAACAACAAGCGCCCATTTCTTCCTCTTAGCTTCTGACAATCATTATTGTGTCTTCTGTTTCTATGAATTAGACAACTTCAGGTACTTTATGTAAGTAGAATCACACAGTGTTTGTCTTTGTGTGATGTAGGAGAACGTCCTTCCTTTTTAAAGGCTGAATAATATTCCATGGATGTATATACCACATTTGGCTTATCCATTCATCCACTGATATAGACACTTGGGTTGTTTCCATGTTTAAGCTATAGTGAATAATGCTGCTTTTGAACACAAAAATCTCTTCAAGAGCCCACTTTCAATTATCATGGGTATATCCCCAGAAGTGTTGTTGTATCACGTGGTAATACCATTTTGAATTTTTTGAGCAATCACTAAGCATACTGCTTTTTATAGCAGCTGTACCACTTTATACTCCCAGTAATATTGCACAGGGTTCCAATTTCTCCACATCGTCATCATTGTACATTACCATTTTGTTTTGTTTTTAGTAGCAGCCATCTTAATGGGAGATTTTTAATGCCAAAGTTACACCCATCATTTCTATAATGTTTACTCTAATTATATATAGTAGAAAGATTACTTAGCCTAAGGAAAAAAACATCTAACTGGATCTTCAGCATTAGTTTTAGAAATACTACAAAATTACAATGTGACATTTTTAGAGAACATAACTTGAAATTGAGGGGTATTTCAATCTTTCTTTGTTTTTATGAAACCTCATCTTTACTCACCATGTCACTTTCCAGTTCCATCATTTTCTGGTGCAGGGCAGCCTCTGCTCCTTCNTAGAAATACTACAAAATTACAATGTGACATTTTTAGAGAACATAACTTGAAATTGAGGGGTATTTCAATCTTTCTTTGTTTTTATGAAACCTCATCTTTACTCACCATGTCACTTTCCAGTTCCATCATTTTCTGGTGCAGGGCAGCCTCTGCTCCTTCAATTTGCTGGATCCACTATGGAGTAAAGCAGACACAGGGTTTGCCATGACTGCTTGATGTGGTCTAGACGGTACTGTCTCCTGAGCTGCGGTTTTTCCTGTTATCTCAGAAAGTAGACTAAGAACTTAGTCTACTAAGTGCATTTTATCTCTTAGCTCAGAAACAAGCTTATAACTTTCCACTCATCCATTCATTCACTATTCATTCAACAAATGCCTTCACTGTTATCCACCATGTGTCAGGCAATGTGCTAGGTACCAGGGAGGTGAGGGTGAATAAGAAACACATAATGTGCCCTCACTGGAGATTGCCATGAGAGGCTGTCTTGGAAATGACATTCCACTGAAGTGTAAAAAATGAGTCAGTGGTGACCAGGCAAAAGTGAGGGGCAAGTTCCAAGCTGAAGGTGTGTCCAATTCTCCAGGACTGGAGGGAGCACAGAGGAAGAAAGGACAACAGGTAAGGTGGAGAAATGGCAGTTTTTCAGTATATGAAACTGATCACAGCTACATGTGGGAGAATCATTTTGTTGAGTGGAGACACACTTTAAATCACACAGAGAACTAACTTTATTAGAACATAAGCATTAGATGGCATTAATATTAGCACTGATCAACACCCTGAATAAATTCAGACTTCGAATAATATAGTGTGAGCCTACCACATATATGATTTCAGAGAATAAATTGTTATAATGGGTCTTTACGAAGTTAACCAACAGTTTATCCCCCAGGGAGGCAACAGGGCAAAATAATTAAGTGTGTGGGTCCTAGAGGTCAGCTTCGCTCTTGCTCAGTCGCTAAGTCATGACAGTCTCTTTGCAACCTCATGAACTGCTGGGCCTCCCTGTCGGCCTCCCTGTCCTTCACCATCTCCCAGAAGTTTGCACAAACTCATGTCCACTGAGTTGGTGATGCCATCTAACCATCTCATTCTCTGTCATCCCCTTCTCCTCCTGCCTTCAATCTTTCCCAGCTACCTTGGATCTAATCCCAATCTTAGCTTTTCACAGCTGTGTGGGTTTGAAACATTACCTAGTTACTCTAAGTCTCAACTTTCTTACCTGTGAAATGGGATTAATAATAATGTGAAAAGTAAAGAGGGTAATTAACCTAAGGCCCTATCCACAGTGTATTGCATCCACTAGGTACTCAACAGGATTCTAGATTTTTGGTTAACGTTCATTTTTGTACTTCTGCATTGTTAGAAATCTGCCTCACTCTTGGTTTGTTTGGGATAAATTATGTGGTGTAATGAATATTTTTCTATATATTAAAACCTTGATATTCACAAGGGGCTGCCACTAACAGCTGTTTGGCTATAAGGAGCATGGGGAAATATAAAAAGACATGGAGACTGGAGAGATGCTAGTCTCTCAGCTCTTGAACCTACACAGAACTTCCCTCATGAAACAAATTTCAGTCCAAAGTCATGGGTTTCTTGTACACAGCCTCATATTGCAATTGTGTACCACCCAGTTTTATTAAAATGCTCCCTCTGGCTTGCTGCCCACTTACCACTGAGAAACAAATTCTCTTGTACACCATGTTTTTAAGAGAACTGTCAAATGAAGTAGTCTCTGCCTTTTATAGAAACTTCCCCAAGTTTTCTTTGCAGTCCTAAACTAAAGTGACTTTTCTTGCAATAAAGAAAAGCCCTTTATGACCCCAACTGGATGAGATGCTCTGGCTATCACTGCCAAATAAATGTAGCAGAAGTGGTGGTAAGACTGTGTTTTCTTTATTATTGTATCACTAGAACAGTGTCTTCATGAATTCACTCATTCAGTAAATGCTGATTGATCTCTTACTAAATATGCTGGGCTGGAAAACTAGGAAAATAAAGAGTGAAAAACAGAATCCAGAGTTGCTCTCATGAAACTCATAATCTAGCGAACAGTATAAATTAAAAAAAAAAAAAAAAGGTGTTTGTGTTACAGTTGTTAAAATCCAGGGTAACAGAAGCACAGGTCACTGTAGGAACACAGAGAAAGAAGACCTAACTAGACTTGGGTGAGTAGGAAGGCTTCTCCATGTATGGAAGGGTCTGATGATTAATATTTAGCCAGACAAAGGTAAAAAAGGGAAGAAGGGAAAGCTTGACAAAACCAATCGTGTAAAGGACCAAGGGGTAGAAATATGTATAGGTAGACAGAAAGAGTTAAAGAACAAATTCCAGATATTTCCCATGAGATACTTCAGGATGTACCCCTAACACTTCGGGTCTTAAAAAAGAATACAAGCACAAGGCCATTTCCACACTGCAAACTTAACATTAATTCCTTTTATCATCTGGTACCTGGTCCATATTAAAACTTTCCTAGTTGTCAGCAAAATGTTGCTTTTTTCACACTTGGTTTGCTTGAATCAAGATGTAAAAAAGGATTGTTTCAATATTTCTTAAGTACCTTTTTATGTTATAGAAATCTTTCTGCCATTTTTTTCTTGATGTCATTATTTTGTTTGAGTAACTGAACTAGATTGGTGCAAGGTGAATGCTTGCTCATGGTTTCATTTAATTTACAACATGATTTTTATGTATCTATGAAATTAAAAAAAAAATCTCAAGGAACTTATACGACAGTTCTCACTTTATCCAACTGTGTGCACCAGTTAAGTATGTGCCGATTTTCAAGGCACCCAGAATACAGCCAGTTACCAGGCTTCTTCACTTGGCTCTTTCCCTTTTTCTCTCCCTTGCATTTACCAGATTTAAACACAAGGGGGCGAGAGAATGCTCAGCGCTGCCCGTCTGACAGTTCCCAAGTTAACGTTTTCTGAATAAGGCTGCAGGGAGCCACCACCAAGTTACAAAATCAGTTGGAACAACTGGTTATGTACACATCCAAGGAAAAACCCATAGAAAGAGTCATGCTGCTCCAATTTTCCACCTCTTAATGAAAACTTCTTCCTTATTGGTTTCCCAGCTTGGTAAAACAATGGCTTCAGTCATGTAATCCAGGTTTTGCATTTTTACATAAGTATATTTTAAACAGGGTTCAAAGTACCCACCCCAAATCAGTGTGTAGACTCTTATTTTGTATATTCTCATTCTAGCTGGGTTAAGAATAAAATATTTATCAGGTATTCAATAATGTAAAATCAGGTGCAAAGAGAATGTCCTTCAACCCCAGTTGTTAAATTAGACACTGAGATGATTTGAATGTTAGCACAATTTATTACCTTTTCTGCCAGGGACAGCACAGTGCTGGCCTGAATTATAGCCACTTGCTCTTCATTTCTTAAATTCTGTGCGGGGTGAGGTGGAGAGAAAGAAAATGAGCTGAAGACACTTGACATTTACACTGTTAGAAAATACTGCCTAACTTGCCTGCCACATACACATGCACGGATCATTCACAGTCTATTCTATTTAGTGATAATTCCTAACAAAGAGTTCATTCAAAACCTGTAAAAAGTACATTAAATGTGATGCTTTTATATCTCTCTAGTCCTGACTTGATTTTATGTTTCACTGTAAACATACTTCATTAACAGTCATAAGAAAAGCAGAAACCAAAATGAAACAAAATCTCTTCATAGCAGTTTGATATGATTTAATTGATTTTGTTCTCTGCTTTGATAATTTTCCAAGGGAAAAAAATAGCATGACCATTTCAACCTAGAGTATCTCAATGAATGGTCCTGCCACTGAATTAATATGCCTTGACCCTGTCAGGAAAGTGTTTTAGAAAGAAAAAGGATTATAGTTTCCTGGTACGTTTTTATGGGGCTGCCATCAACCCTACTATTTAGCAGTATTTGCAACTGCATGACTGATTAATTTTATGGTGGATGCCTCCCAGCAACAGTTAGAAGGCAATTAGCTTTAATCACCGCTGATGTCGATGGCATGCCAAACTGAGACCTGCCCAAGAAAAGCACCTTCTGCATTCCCACTTCTGCCGCTACCTTGCAGAGACCCTTATAATCCTTAAACCGAGTGGCCTGATAAGTTGTTGATTCTCTTCTGGAATTCATAAGCTTAAGTGAACCTGGAGTCCGATTTGTCATTATTTTTTTTAAGTTTTTTTCAATCTAGGTATGTACTTAAGAACGTACGTATTTCAAGTATAGTTGACTTAAATGTGTTAGTTTCAGGTGCACAGCACAGTGACTTAGCTATATATATTCTTTTTCAGATTCTTTTCCCTTTCAGGTTATTACAAATTACTGAATAGAGTTCTCTTCACTTGCTCTTATTTTACGCATGATGCATTGGCAAGTGTTTCTTGCTTCTCTTTAGACAAAGTCATATTTCTACTGCACTTTATTCATTACTTACCCCATTATCACCCAAGATATCAAGCTGTTTTATGAGATCAGGGATATTCACATCCTGCAAAANCCGCTGATGTCGATGGCCTGCCAACCTGAGACCTGCCCAAGAAAAGCACCTTCTGCATTCCCACTTCTGCCGCTACCTTGCAGAGACCCTTATAATCCTTAAACCGAGTGGCCTGATAAGTTGTTGATTCTCTTTTGGAATTCATAAGCTTAAGTGAACCTGGAGTCCGATTTGTCATTATTTTTTTTAAGTTTTTTTCAATCTAGGTATGTACTTAAGAACGTACGTATTTCAAGTATAGTTGACTTAAATGTGTTAGTTTCAGGTGCACAGCACAGTGACTTAGCTATATATATTCTTTTTCAGATTCTTTTCCCTTTCAGGTTATTACAAATTACTGAATAGAGTTCTCTTCACTTGCTCTTATTTTACGCATGATGCATTGGCAAGTGTTTCTTGCTTCTCTTTAGACAAAGTCATATTTCTACTGCACTTTATTCATTACTTACCCCATTATCACCCAAGATATCAAGCTGTTTTATGAGATCAGGGATATTCACATCCTGCAAAATAAAGGAGTTGCATTCAAGTCAAAGCCGCAAGAGTGGGTTAACCATTGAATCAGTGCCCTAACCTTAAAAGAGAGAGAACATTTTAAGACCTGTATCTCCTTGAGCTGTTCTCAATCAGTCACAACTGGTTTTACATTTCCATTCTGCTTCTTATGAGCTGTGTAAACCTGGCAAAACTCCTTAACAATGCATTTTCAATTCCGCCCATTGCAAAATGGAGATAATAAATACCTCCTTCTCCTTCACAGGCTGATTTGAGGATAAAGAGACTGTATATAAAAAGGGTCTAGGATGTATAAGAACTCAAAATTTTCTCAGTAAATTTTTTTCTCATGATTATTGAAAATTTGTTCCGACTATGGTAGATTTCAAATATAAAGAAAAGTAACAGTAATACATTTAAATAACCAGCCAATTTCATTCTAATAAGATCTGACCTGGTTGAGATTTTGACAGCTGCATAGAAAACTATAGTGCAGTTTCATTTTTTGGGTATTTAGTATTAATTCCATTTATGGGAAACAGCTTATTTTTATTATATCACCCCACCTCCGTCAGTTTGAAGCAACTGCACCATTTAAAGTGCTGTTGGGTATAAATTGCATACATTGGATTAGGTTGTCTGTGATTTATTTAAAAACAAAACATCTAAGGAAAAGACAAGGTGAAGTGCTTCTCATTTAGAGTTGAATAACTGCTTTGGTTTACAAATTTTCATGTAGGCCAGAAGTTTAAACAACATGAGAATGGTTTATGATGGACGTCAAGGAAGCACATTATCTACCTGATTTCCCCATTAGTACCACTTTCTCCTTTTCCTTATGTTCAGATAACAGTATGGGTGTGTGTGTGTATGCTAAGTCGCTTCAGTCGTGTCCAACTCTTTGCGACCCTATAGACCTAAGGCTTCCAGGCTCCTCTGTCCATGGGATTCTCCAGGCAAGAGTACTGGAGTGGGTTGCCATGCACTCCTCCAGGGGATCTTCCCAACCCAGGGATCAAATCCAAATCTCTAAGTCTCCTGCACTGGCAGATGGGTTCTTTACTACTAGCACCACCTGGGAAGCCCAGAGATAACAGTATAGCAGATCCCTATCAGCAGAAATACAAAAGTCTAGCTCAGTCTCAGAGGTAAAGAGAAGGCAACTAAAGCAGGTATATTTGGCAGTCAGAGTGGGAGCAGGAGGGGCCATGCAGAAGGCACGAGCAGGAGGATTCCTGGCCTTACACCTGGAACAGACAGTTGCTATGTGATTCTGTCACATGCAAGGACAATATATTTTCCAGGAGACGGAGCCACTTCCACTAGACCTTAACATTTAAAATGTATTCCAATATCACTGAAAGTAAAATTATATACTATGTCTAAGTGAACAACATGTTATAATCCCTAAAGCTTTCCAAAAGGGAGTGTGTCAGTTGCTCAGTCGCATCTGACTCTTTGTGACCCACCCCCCCCATGGATTGTAGCCCCCCAGGCTCCTCTGTCAATGGGACTTCCCAGGAAAGAATGCTGGAGTAGGTAGTCATTCCCTTCTCTGGGAGATCTTCTCACCCAGGAATCAAACCTGGGTTTCCTGCATTGCAGGCATACTCTTTATGGTCTGATCCACCAGGGAAACCCAAAAGGGAAATCCTACCTAAAACACTCACAACAAAAGAGATGGTGGTGAGATGATTTCTAGATTTCTTTTAATACTGAAATTCCAAGATAATGAATTCCACAGCCATCAGAACAGAAAATAGCTTTTTATCTGGCATACTTGAAATATGTTTCTTCAAGCACTGAATTTATTTAATATTTCCTCTAGATAATCAAGGGTAGTTATCTTTACACATATTTTGATTCTATATCACTCTTTTTAAAATAATCATTGCTTCCTATTTTTTTCTTTGCTGTTACCATTCATATATCTGTCACACATTTATTTGTGTACATTCTGTTAATTCTCCCATAGACGTGACTATTTTCAGTTCCTACATGGTTTGTATCAAAAGACACCCAGTGACTGAAAGACCAAACAGTGACCAGCAACCTCCCCTTTTCCAGTTCCCAGATATTCTACTGCCTACAACACACACACAAGGAAACATCTGCCTACCTTGACACCTTCTTTCATACAGTAGATCTGGAGAGCACTCACACCATCTGAGAATGGGTGAATTTGCAGATTAAATGGAGGGGATCGTCTCTCTCTTTCCTTGAAATCAGTGAAGAATATATAGGAATTAGAAAAAAAAAAAAAGCAACAACTGATTAATCACTAAGCCAGTTGTCTGTGTTCTCTATGCTATTTCAGTAGTTTATCAATATGCCATTTGGCAAAAAAAAAGAAAACTGAACTCAAGATGTTCATGCTTGAGTGTAATGGAAAAGAACTGATTAGTCAACGGAGAGTTATAGAAGAATTTATCACCGTGTCATCCAGGTTTGCAAATTTTTTGATCAGGGAAATGTGGGAAATGGAGTTCCATTTTAAACTGTATGAATATTTAGAGCTTTCAGGTGTCACAAAGAATCTTCTTCTGACCATGAAGCTTTATGGCAGCTCAGGGCTTTTTGCATATTCAATTCATTCAAGCTTGATGAGTAAGATAAGTGGGCTACCAAAATGACTTACTTCTTTACTGAAGCATACCAACTGCAAACTCTATTCAAACCTGATGTTTGATATTATTCAAACCTAATGTGAAATATCTTCAAGAAGAAATTGCTGGCAAAATAACAAAGAAATCAAATGGGAAATTTTCTTATCCTTTACATATCAGCATACTTCAACCAGACCCTAAGCCAGATTCTGCATGATACAATCAGAATATGATTTGATTATGTTTTACTTTAAAAATATAGACTCTGAAACTTAGGTTAACCAGAGAATTTCCTAAAACAAATTACCTTGCTTCTTAGCCTTTTGCATAATGCATTACAGAATAAAAAGTTTACTTACAAATTCAAGAGTCTAACAATAAAATACTTTTGTATATAGTACATTTTGAAATACATAAAAAAAATTTTTCTGAGTCAGAATTCAATGGAGGATAGAAACGATTATGTACAAGAAATGAAATATTTATGAAGTTTGAAATCTACTTAAGATTATTTAAAAATTATTCATTAGTCTTATTCATAACGGCAACCATGTTGTAAAGTACAGTATCTGGGCAGACAATTCTGAGTTACATCAGTGTTTCACCACTGACTAGTCACAGGAGTTGGGCACGTTATTTAACCTCAGTTGCCTCATCAGTCAAATCTTGGTTGTGGCTGTGGGGTCCAGGGTGTGTATGTATCCGAAATGCTTAATTCGGCACCTCACACATAGAGTGGGATCAGTGTATGTTACGTGTTACGATTATTTTTAGCATCATCATCATTTCCTTACTTCTAGTTCTAGGTTTCGAAACTCCAGCAGCTCATTCTGGTCTCTGGCATCCTGTAGTTCCTGTTGGAGTCGGTGATTTTCTGCCTCTTGTTTTTCTATCTAATAAAGTAAATCCTCAAGTTAGGTGGACACTGCAAAAAGCATCTACAACTTTGCAAAGCAAGCACGGACAGCATTCATTTACTCAGTGAATAAATCATCTAGATCATGAAGAAAAAATCCCAAGGACATGTGAATAAAATAAATCTCTGGCTTTCCTTCTTGTTATCCTTTGGTTGAATTGTTTGGGTCATAGAGGAAAATGCTGGAGGATACTCCATTCATTGAGATCAGGTCTAGGGACCCTGTGAAAAATGAATCTGTCCCATGTGCTCAGGGACAGCGTCCAAGAACTAGATTATATGACGCAAACAATGGAGACTGACACCTCTTATTTCTGGAGTTACAAGTTGCAGAAGAAATATTTTTTATAAAATAGCTCTGATCCTACACTTTGTTGAATTCTAGTTACCTTCAGAATAAAGCCAAAGTCTCAATACGGAAATAAGAAACTTTACTAATCTGCTCATCATATTTAGGTGTTATCACTGTCTACATACATACGCACACTCACTCACATACGATTACACGCACTTGGATCTAGAAGCCCAGATCTACCCTATGGTCTGATTACTCCAGGAGCCCTGTCGGCCCATCTCGGCCTGAAAAGGGCTCTCCCATTTCCTTTTCTGTGTGAGGAAATCCTATACTTCCACGGCATCTCCTACCATAAGAGGCTTCCCCTAGCTCCTCAAGCCAAAATGACACCTCTCCGCTCTGTTTTCCCACAGGGTTTTCCTGTAGGATGTCTAGTATAACCTGATGAAGTATGCCATTAAGTTTGTTTGTGTACAAACTTGCCTTGCCCTGAATATATACTGTATATATACACAGAGCCCATGTCCACAAGGCAGCAGAACATTTCCATGGTCTGCAATCGGTTTGGCGCTGCCTTCAATATTAGCTGTGTGAGTGGGCCTTCTGTACAGTAACTGTTTAAAATCTTGAATTTAGAAATAAAAAATCAAGGGCTTTTTAGTTTAGAGTAAATCTTACTTTCTCAAGCGTAAACACTTGAAGTAGAGTGTTTAGTTTTATTGTCGCTTTCGTTTTCTTTTACTCTCGGAAGGCTGAGCTCAAAAACTCCCTTTATAGACCAAAGGAAATCAGACAGACATAATGCGAGTTATTTTTTTAGATGATAAACAGTGTGATAACACTTATTACTGGGTATCTCGGATACTGCTAAAATTCTCTTTTCACTTAGCCTCCTGATATAGAAAAAGAAATATATGGGGAAGTGAGATACTATATGACATTAATTTATGTAGTCATCCAAGTTTTTTACACTAGATTTCTGTGGTTTAGTAAACATTTGAAAGTTTTTATAAGTTGACTATTTCCTAGAATCTTGGATTGAGATCAGAGATGGGATATTTGGGGAAATTCTTGGATCTGGTGCGTAGCACTAGCCATCATATTAATGGTTCACAGGTGGCTGCAATTCAAAAACAAGGGCCAGTGTCCATAAAGTTTCTTTACAGGGATCATTAACCTTTCTGAGAGTACCAGTCCTCAATTCTGGAATACCTACCCTGCTTCTATATATAAACTCTGTCTCTCATCATGTAGAAAGTGAGACATGACCAGCGGGAAGGGAGGACAACCACCTTCTTTCCCTTTCCATGCTTACCAAGGTGTCTCAGTTCATTTTTATTACTTGTCAAGGCCAGTGAATATTGGTAGAAACAATTCTAAAATAATTTTTACATAACTCTGCGTCACCCTTCAGAATTACTTCCCTTACTCACATGGTCTTTCTCCTTTTGTCAAGAATAATATAAGATTATTTTGTAATCACTTCACGTACTCAAAGGCAAATGTTAATACCAAAGGAAAAGCCATGTTTGAATGTAAAATGATCTCTGTTGTATTTCACTGCCCCAAATCAAAAGCCTACATTCAGCTAACCCAAATTAATTCTATCTATTGGGCCAAAACCATGCCTCTATACCTTGATTTGTTGAACAACCTCCGGGACATGCTCCTTTATGCTTTGGATGTATCTTTTGAAATGTTCTTTCATAAAATAAATATATAAATAAGCAGCCAAGATTAGCAAAAAGTTAACAGTGAGAACCCAGTCAATGCTAGGTTGCAGCATGTCTTGGAGTCACTTCCTTGTACAAAATCATCAGTCCTATTCATAAGTGTTCTTGTAGATGGACAACCACATAGGATGTGTGCGCGTATGGGTATATATATATGTACAGTAAATATACAGTATATATATATGCAACAAATCAAGAGGTTTCAGGGATCACATCTTTCAAGTCGGCACAATGCCCAGCACAGAGCCATGCACACCACGGGCCACTCAACTGATGGTGATGGCAGTGACACAGATGCGGTTGGGCACGCAGCAGAGGGGAGCACAGCCGGAAAAGCCTCCCCGTCCCCTAGCCCCTGTGCCACTCCTGAGAGGACCCCCTGCTGCTCCTGGATCTCTCATCAGTCTCTCCTCTGCCCCATTAGGGTGTTGCGCCCCACATACCTTTTCTAAAAGCTCCTGGTTTCTCTTAATGAAAAGTTGTTTATCTTCTACCCAGTGTGAATCCTGTTTGACAAAGAATATCGCGCAGTCAGCATTTCAGAGTGGCACGAAAGAGCATGTGTCGTCAAACCACTTTGCCAGAGCTGTCTTCTCTCCACCCGGTTTGTTTGCCTGCCAGCGACTGGTAAATGTCACTCACCCCAGCCAGCTCCTCATTCTAAGATGTTGGGGCCAAGGTTGCCAGGAAAATTTAACCCCCTTTTCACTGTCACTCGCTAACCCTATCTTTTTCAGTCTGAATAATCCAGGACCAGCCTTCTGGGGACTCAGAAGTGACCACACAGGCAAAAAGTGAAAGGGGTCAGAATGCACACAGGCTAGATACATATGGATGGAAAACATTAAAATGCAGAACCATCGATGTAGCATAGAGGCAAAGAATGCAGCTTGAGGGGTGGGTCTTGGTCTTAGCAGTTCATGATCACTCTAGGCTAAGTGTGCAGCGCTCCTCTTCCCTGGGCATTCTCTCTCTTGCCCAGCCTCATTCGCTCTTGTAGCTGGGTTCACGCTCTGGCCAGCAAAACACCAGGGACAGAAACAGAGAGCTCAACATTCGGACACAGTTTGAGAAGATCACTGCGGAGAGCCAAGCCGTGTCCTGAATGGGCACAGGGTGATCTAGTGGAAGGTCAGATTGAGTCGTCTGCATCTGCAGAAGTGCAAGCAACCAAATGCCTACCTGCCCTTTCTGAGCCAGAGTCGCTTCCAGATCTTCTATTTTGGCTTTATACCTTAGCACCTCGGCCTGGAGCTGTTCTTGAGCCTAGCGAAATCAAAATTCCAGAACTCAATAAGTAAAATGGTAGTTCTACATTTTTTCTTCCCGTCATGTTCCCTGATTAGAACTCAACAATGAGAGAGAAGAAAAAATAATTTTCTACCATTGAAGAAACTTTTAAATCTATTTTTACATTCTAAATTCTCTGCATATAACTTTCAGTGGCTCCCTTTACCATCAGGTTAAAATTCAAACTTCAGTTTGGGATTCAAGAACTGGTCTTATATTTCCAATCTTTCCCCACCATTCATCACTGCAGGGTCCACTCCTTACCGCCTAGTGATCTCCTTGTTTCCTAAATATGCCTTGAACCTTTCCATTTCTTTCTTTCTTTGAACAAATGCCCTTCTGGAAAGTCTTCTCCCATTTGCCTCTCCAAAACCTTTCAAAGCCATTCTTTCAAAGCCAATTTTGTGCCTTATATGTAAGTCTAAATGCAAATATGTGTAAGTATTTATTTATGTATGCATTATCAGGTACTTTGTGTGTGTGTGTGTGTGTCTGTGTGTGTGCACACACAGGCACATCAGCAGTTTGGGACATTGATTTGTATGGAACCTTATTTGTATGGACCTCATTTCATTTAGTATAGTTATTTTTTAGATTCTCTTCTATTCTCTCTCTATATGATCCTATTATCTGTTTTTATTTTCTGGCCACACATTTTTTTTTTTCATTGTCTTATGATCTGGATAGCTTCTTTGGTATAAAGTTGAACAAAATCAGCAATGGTAAGGATTATTTTCTTATTGTTCACTGTGAGGAAAATATTTCTTTGAACTGTTAAATATTATATTTACCTTTATCAGGTTAAACATTTCAAACTTAGCTTGCTAAGAATTTATTTTAACTTTGAATGAATTATTTTAACTAATAATTATGTGAACTTTAACCTATTTATTTCTTGTATTGAAACAACTGTCTTCTGTTTTCTCTGATAACTTTTTGACCTATATTAACTATTTTTGTATTTCTAATTTCTTTAAATTTATTACTCTTTTTCCCACATGTTGATTTGTTTTAGACTATTTTGCTCAGAATAGTAAGTTTTCTTACTTTAATGGCCATAAACATTTCTAAACCTGAATTTGATGGGAGAGTGAGACTAAAGAGAGAACGAACTGGTTTCTACATCATCACCTCTCCAAAAAACAAGGCATATGCTGTTATTTTCATTGACCAGTCCTATGCTCATAAGAATGGGTAGTAAATTCTGATAAAAGAATCCACAACTCTTATTGTACTAGGGCATAGACATGAAAGCACACACACATCCTTTCCTAATGATTGATTATCTGTTTATTTCAATTCACCATGGGTTTTTTAAAAAAAGTTTGCTCTTTTAGGTGTATGTATGTGCATGTACGTATGAATGCTACCATTTAAACATATATAGTTATAATATCTATCCTTTCCCACTAACCAACTTAACATAGTTCCTACAACACTCCTCAGTACACTGTAGACCTTCTAATAAGGAAATAAGATAAAATCACTAGATGGCCACATTCATTTTTGACCCATGTAAACTAACATATGAGGCAGTTATGGCATGCTGGTGATGACTGAACTCAGGAGGACTAGGTTCGTATCCTAGCTTTCCTATAAGCTACATATCCTGGCTTTAACATAACTAAGCTACATTGAATGTCTACTAAGCTACTATTTCCTCCCCTCTAGAAAGGAGTTAACAGTAGCATCTAACTTATAGAGTTGTTTTAGGATTATATAAGATAGTCTGTAGAAAATACTCAGAACAATTCTTGAAATACAGCAAGGACTCAGTAAATGTCAAGTATTAGTACTGTGTGTGGTGTTTTTTTTTTTTAAACAGACTTACGTGAGGCAGTTGCAAGATAATGGAAAAAATTATTGACCTAGTAAAATTTGACTTGGAATCCACAGTTTTCCATTTATTAGCTGTGTGATCTTGAGCAGTTCAATTAACCTCTCTGAGCCTCAAATTCCTCTATTATAAAATACCTGCCTTAGAGGGCTGGCACAAGGGTTAAGTGAGATATTATCAGTGGTAATTCTCAGTAAGCTGTCAACGTAACGCTGGGCACTTATGAACTAAGAAAAGGAACGGGCTAACCACTGCTTTTGAAAGATGATTTTTTTTTTCAAGCAAGAAACTAAACAAAAATGGATTATCAAAATTCAACATTGTCTAACTTTGAAAGTGTAAGCTTTCAAATAGCATAAATGAGAACTAGGCACTCAACTGTCTTTAAAGCAACAAAAGCATTGATCTAAGCTGGTTCTAATGTCTCTAGATCCAACGTTTGATGACATAAAAGATAAAGCATTTCAAAAGCTGCGTTGGAGAGAAGGGTACAAGGAAAGCTATCCTACTGATACTTTTATGTCTGTGGTACTTTTGTGCTCTGGCTGTTGTAAGCCCATTCAGGGCACTCGTGCAGACATACACTAACCTTGGCTTCTCTTTCAGCATCAATGATGCCTCCAGTCTGCTCCTGCAGGAGGGCATATGCTCTTTGGAGAGCCTGGTATTCTTTTGTTAATTGTCGGAATCTCAGCTCAGATTCTTCAGCTGCCAAACTCTTGAGGTTAAAAAAAAAGCCAAAAAATAATTATGTTATGTTCACGTCCTGTGTCCATGCAAATTGTTTAAAGAGAAATAAAAGTTTGCATAATTTTGGACTCTATGTAATTTTATTCTTAATTTTAAAGGATGTTATAGGCACAAATACTATAACACTTTTAAGATGCAAATTGCAGAAATATTTAAGTATTTATAAATAAAAGAAGCATTTACTTATTTATATATTTCTGATTATTGCCCATTTGGGATTGGATCACAGAAAATTTTGGGCTCAAAACTTATACCCAGACTTTGGATGCAAATTTGAGGAGATGATAATCAAAATTTTAGTCTCAGTTCCTTGCAATATATTCATATCTAACAACTTCCCCAGGTAAATTACAAAAACAGTTTTACAGCTTTAGGTCTCAAACTTGAGAACATAACACAATCATCTGAGAGGTTTGGGGACTCCATCCTCAAGATCCTGAGTCAGGAGTTGTGTGGTCCAGGAACTTCCACAGTAACTGAACACCCTAGATAGTTCTGCTGAAGGTGGTCTACAGAGCACACTTTATTAGACTTAAATTTAATAGTTTGTTTTTCTTATGGTTGTTGGAGGGAAGCGAGAGGGAAAGGAATAGTTAGGGAGTTTGGGATGTTCATGTACACACTGCTCTATTTTAAATGGATAACCAACAAGGACCTACTATATAGCACATAGAACTCCGCCTGGATGGAAGAGGAGTTTAGGGGAGAACAGGTACATATATATATATGGTATAAATATATATATGATATAAGAATATATATTAAAAAATATATAAATATATATATATGGTATAAAAAATATAAATATATATGGTATAAATATATATATATGGTATAAATATATATATATGGTAT
>SJYA01001296.1:4484789-4549167 GCA_006410615.1 Neotragus moschatus | reverse complement strand
TTATATCCCAATATAAAATAAAAAGTTTAAATAAAAAATAAATAAATAAAAACAAATCAGAAAAAAAAGCTTGTTCTTCTAAGCTTGTCATTTGGTTCACACTTTCTCTAGATGAAGAATTTGGGAGAGTACTTATATGTATCTTGGAAAAAATCTTCAAGCTACAGAGCTGAACTTCAGAGAAGTTCCTACAAGGGCTACATAACACAGGTGAAACTCTTTTCCAAGAGGTAACAAAGCCAGTTCAGTTCATTTCAGTTGCTTTTTCGGTTGCTCGGTCGTGCCCGACTCTTTGCGACCCCATGAATCGCAACAAAGCCAGGCAAGATCTCAAAACTGGTCACTGTTATGAGAGTATGTGCTTTTCATAAAGGAGACAGAAAGTGAAATGCTTTTTCTCTCCGTTCAAGGAAAGAGGTGACAATATCAGAAAAGATGAGAAAAGTGAAAAAGCCTACCTCATCCAAGTCATCATCAGGAGTAGCTGGTGTTCGGTCTGTTCTAAACGAGGCCATCGATGACGTTTCTGAATCCATGGAGTCCTCATCATAGCCAATAAATGGGTCCAAAACAGGCCTCTAATGGAGGGACAGTACACATTTACCAAAGAAACTAAGTGCGGAAAGTCGACACATTACCAACACACTGTCAACTGCAGACATGCAAATGAGAACACATAGCTCCTTTAATGTTTCTTTAATCAAATAAACATATTAAGCATGAACACAATAATTCCAATAAATGTTTCTTCTATGTTATTTCACATTGATACTTTGGAGGAAGATTAATATTTGGCTGTCTTGGATCCTCTCCTATGTTATATTTTATATCATGCTGATTTTATGTGATTTTTTCTGTTGGGTATTTAAGCTATAATCAAGAAATTCTGAAAGTTCAAGTATCTATGAGAAGGGGATTATCAAATCCTATCATCTAATTCCACATTCAAATTAAATGAGGCAACTATTTTTTGTGTTTTTAAATATCATAAACATTTTCCCATATCTTCATTATTCAATGGCATCATTTTAAGTGGCTTTATAATTTTTACTTAATTACTATTTTGTATTTTTTTAAGTATAAATAATGTGATTAATATCTACTACGTATATTTTGCAAAGTCTATAATTAATTTTCTTAGAAGACTTTATGATTAAAAAAATAAATATGTATTTGGGCTTTGGATACATCTTGTCATTCTGTCTTTCTAGAAAGTAGGAAACATTTGTACATTTCACTGGTAGTAGACTCAAGCCCCCATTTTTTTGTACCTCAATGTGCGTTATCAAATGAGGCAATTGTTTAAAAAAATCAAACAAATTGACAAATTAAATAGCAAAACTTTGTGGATTTTAAGAGGCTATACAGATATTAGAATTGGCATCATCAATAATATTGCCCAAGTGAATAATGAAAATATAATTTAATCAATTATAGGATGGGTATCAGATGCTAATATTATTCATGGGAGACATCAAATCATATGTCTTGCATGTTCTTGAAGAGTGACTCTCCAGCTTGTCAGATAACAGATAACCCTTTCTACGTCAAATCTAGTGGGTTCTTCACTCAGAAAATCTGTATTAAATCAAACACTTTGAGCTTAAAATCCACAACACAATTATTTTTTTCAACAACACAATCATTTTTGGACTTCTAAGAACTGTCGAGAGGAAAGGTTTTCTTCTGGCAAATAAACCCCATGCTCTGCTGCAGTTCAGGAATATCTGATTTATCATGTCTTTGCAGGAAGATGCCTTGGCAAGCCTCACTCCCCTGGCTGTGCTTGTGTGTGGCAAAAGCCTGATAACCTAGTTTCCTCATTACCTTAATTGGCTTGGAACTTCTTCTATGCTTTCTTCTACGAATGAGCTTTTCCCGGTCCTGGAAAAGAGATGAAAGGCTTTTCAGATCTTGAGTCGGTACATATTTCCCTATAGGTTTTTTTTTGTTTGTTTGTTTATTTGTTTTGAAAGACAGAGTTGGTTTTTCCCTGAGGCATGACATATTTCTATTTACAATAAGATTATGTTTTGTAAAATTTGGCAATTTTGAATTTGACACTTAAGTATTTTCAAAGGAAGAGTATTTTTACAACTTTTCATGATAATCTGTGTGGATCTGAGAGCCTCAGAGTCAGGAAGTACACTGTACACCTAATGGCATCCTTTGTTTTATACTTGAAATGAAGTACAAAATAGCAATTCATTGTTCTCCTAAAGTAGGATTCTTCAGTTTTCTCAGATCCCTCCAGGCCAGAATACTAGAGTGGGTAGCCTTGCCTTCCTCTAAAGGATCTTCCCAATCCAGGGTTCGAACCAGGTCTTCCACACTGCAGGTGGATTTTTTACCAGCTGAGCAACAAGGGAAGCCCAGGAATACTGGAGTGGTTAGCCTATCCCTTTTCTAGCAGATCTTCCTGAACCAGGAATCGAATGGGGTCTCCCCCAATCCAGATGGATTCTTTACCAACTGAGCTATCAGGGAAACCCAGATATAATAACTGATTTCTTAATTCATTCTTTTTGTGAAAGGAGATACTCTGGGAATTGGTGTCCACCTTCTGAGTATTCCATATGGTTATTGTACAAATTCAAAAGAAATAAGTAACACTTATGTCTGTCTGAAAGTCTGGTAGAAATGCCTCAACATCTCAAAATTCTGTAAGAAACTTAGCTTAAACCGAAGATACTCAAAGTCAAGCAAATTCTTAGACTAGTGAATCTGTGAGATTTATGAGTTATTAAGGATGTGGAACTGAAGTGAGGGGCATAGAGATTTGAAGGGCATGTTTAACAAATAACCTAGATTAAGCCAGTGGTGTTAGTTTTTTCTCCACCTTTATAAACAAAAATAATTTGATCGTCCAATCTCAATATATTCAAAACTTTAAAAATGTATACTTAGATGACTCTCCTTAATGAGGCATATGCATTATAACATACACTCAATATAGACAAATTTTAAAGCGTGAACCATAAACAATTATAAGCAGAATTTATACTCCTTTTTGTCCTCAATAGCAGTAAATCATGTTATTCACCCTACTCTGGAGAATACTGTGTGAAGGTCTCCCATCACTAGTTCACCTCTGTAAGCCTTGGCTTGGTCATGAAGTTAGAGTGATCACAGATGTCTCTTGCAGAATAAAGACAGAGAGGCAAAGGGGAAACCCCAAGTGCAGATACAGGTCTTAGTCCAAAGCTGTTGGTAACACAGACTTCCCCTTTGTGGCTCAGCTGGTAAAGAATCTGCCTGCAATGCAGCAGACCTGGGTTCAAACCCTAGGTTGGGAAGACCCCCCTGGAGAAGGGAAAGGCTACCCACTTCACTATTCTAGCCTGGAGAATTCCGTGGACTGCATAGTCCATGGGGTCTCAAAGAGTTGGACATGACTGAGTGACTTTCACGTAACATAGGTCTCAGCCAGAAGCAGATGGAAGTAACAACTGCTTGACCTGCTTCAGCAGGTACTGAAGTCCTCAGAACATCTGGACTGGAATTTCAGCTGTCATGTCATTGTGACATTGCTGTTCATTCGACAAATATTTATTAAACTACCAGACACTGAATCAGGTGTTGGGAAATAAGAGGCCTATAGTCCTGTTATTGTAGGCAAAATAGTTAATCTCCGAGCCTCAGAATCTTGATACTAGAAGGTAATTATAAGATATATCACACCATCAACCCACTCATATATAATACATTTGGGAATTCTTTTAATGTGCTCTGAAGCTATTATTTGAGTTACCAAATTAGTTAACAAAGGATTATAACTGAAAAGATAGAAAACAGTGAGAGGATATAAAGGAGTTTTGGAATAGTCTCTTGAATCTATTTACATATTGATCATATGAACTTGGACCTTTGCGGCTAATTCAAAATTATTAAGTGCTTCTAGCGTATGCTGATTTCTTGCCTACTTGTCCTTGGGAACAGCTTAGAGTTTACAGATTAACCAAGACCTACCCTTGTGAGCTCATCAATAATGTTCTGTTGCTCAATGACCTGAAGTTTTAGAAACTCTGTCTCTTGTTCTTCATTAGCTTGATCGAGGTCATTTAGAGATTTTAATTTCTTCAAGGGTGGATGGGATGTGATTTTTTCTCTCTGAGTTGAAAAAAAAAAAAAAGAAAGTATAGGTGGAGACTTTAAAAATCCCAAACTTCGGTGGTTAATATAAAATGTTTGTAGAAATTTATGAGGTTCCAGCTAAACGTGAAAACTGCCTAGCTTCAATACACAGACACACACACCAACTAACATCTTCACATATATTTTGTCTGCTATAATAGGTGGAAATCATTGGGAATGTCTGAAGATCTCTACAGCTGGACTAGAAGTCTGTGAAAGAGTACATTAGCACATCACCTCTCTATATAAGGCAAATGATGGCATCTATTTCCAGTTATTATGCAAGATCTTAGAAGATGTGGGTACTTACGATACTGTTCTATAAAGAACACATTAGTAAAACNATAGCAGTTCAGATCACTTCATTGTCTATGAGTATAGAAAACCCTGCTCCCAAGATACTCCCCGGTTTTATAGCAGGAGATAGAATTGATTTCTCTGTAATAAACAGGAAAAGAGCTTAAGTGAAAAGTAAAACTTAGGTACTAAATAAAAGATGACTCCTGAGTCTTTAACTTCAACTTGAATAGACTTACCGGACTGCTGCAGTGTTCAGAGCCGTCTCCTGCCCTTCCTGGGATTTCTCGTTTCGGACTGCTCATGTTACATTCAGCCTCCTTGACCAGAAAGAGCTGTTCATCCAAAGCCTCCTTCTGGAGCTGGAGCTTCTGTACATAGCCTGTTTGGGTCTCCAGTTCCTTTTCCAGAGAAAAGATGATCCTGTCCTTGGCTTTGATTTCATCCATCTGAATTAAATGACACCCAGGACATTTTATTTAACAGTGCTGCAAAGAAATGCATCTTCACAATGGTATGAGCTTAACTTCTTTCAGCTCATTGAAACAGGAAAAAAGAATCATGAATATGACAAGTATATTTTAATTCAGGAATAAGGCAAAACTGGTGTCAAGGAGAGTAATTTTTTTTCTCTCTAGTATATCCTGTGTAGATGCTGTGATTTCAGTATATTGTTTGAAATAGTCTGGGTTGGTTGGATATAGAAAGCAAAAGTTAACTCGAAGACAGGTTATTAGTGTTAATTAAAGGCAGATACTAAATATTCTACTACAATGTCTCTCAGGACAATGTGTGATGTTACTTCCTATTTGGGGGAATGATCTTTGAATTCCTTTTAAAAAGCAGTAACAACAACAAACAGGTCATTTGTAACTGAAGAAGCTTCAGTATTTCTAGTAGCTTTATCATTTCCTAAGGCCAGTATGTTTGCATTCAGGTGGTGAATTTGTCCTTCCATGGTTCATATTATATAGCTCCTTTCATTCCTATCCAGTTTCCAGAGCAGCCAATTCTTAGCAACCATTTTATTACTACCATCAGAAAATCATGGTTGGGACAGACAAGAACAGGAATGGAAAATACCAGGCAATATTAACCATTGTTTTCCCATCTGTATCTGTGGGATATATTTATTGTTAAGTCTGAACATGGTCTCAGAAATACTTCTCAACTAAAGGCCAAAAGTATTTGGTACCCGTTGATCAGATTTCCACCAGACTAAAAACTTTCTGCCCCCTGAGGGAGGGCTAGTGAAATTACTGTCTATAAACAATCTTTGAAGAAAGCATAGCCTTTGGGTAAAGCCTTTCTTCTCATTTCATTATATTCTATGAGAATATTAAAAATGGAAATAGAGTAGGCAAGTGGACACATTTAATATAAATAATATTATGCTGTTCTCTTTTTTATAAGAATGTCTCCTTACACATAACAAATCACTTTGTATAAATATTTCTTTGCTGTGTTCCTAAGACCAAAATACATTTTTGAACATATTTGGAACAGAAATTGTGTTATATAATCACATCTCCCCACATGTAACTATTTGTGAGCTACTGCTTCCACACGATTAAATTTTAGATCATTTTGGGGAGGTCATGGTCCTGGGATATCATCTGATAACTTGGCAATGAATCAAACACTGTTCTGTTAATTTGGGAGTAAAAGCATTGTCTTTATTTTTATCTCCTTGTAGGAGATGAGTCTAGTATTATTCTTATCTAAGTAGCATGTTCATTTGTTAGATCTGTTATCCATGGTTTATTTACAGTTTACCAGAGCTCTAGATCTGTATGTTCCTAGCTGGTTTTGATGTACCCTACATAAATAAACCTGCTGGGAAATCACCTCATCACACCCATATAATCATTCTCATCATCATAACTGAAATTTATTGATCTTTTAATACATTCAGTGCATTCAAGGTCTTACATATCTTATCTCATTTTGATACAATTCTATTATGTAGTTCTGTTATCACCGCTTCACAGGTGATGACTGAGGACCCAAAGGGTAAAGAGCTTGATCATGGTCATATGGCTAATAAATGATGAAGCCAGATTTTAAATACAGACTTATGACCCTTGAGCCCATTCTATTAGGCACTGTGCTATACTTATGCCAAGATTATCCTTCCAGCATTTTCTCAAAGTGGTTTTCTGTAGACTATCAAGTAACTAGTGTCAAGGAGCCTCAACTGCATGCTGGTTATAAGTATGGACTCNATCATGGTCATATGGCTAATAAATGATGAAGCCAGATTTTAAATACAGACTTATGACCCTTGAGCCCATTCTATTAGGCACTGTGCTATACTTATGCCAAGATTATCCTTCCAGCATTTTCTCAAAGTGGTTTTCTGTAGACTATCAAGTAACTAGTGTCAAGGAGCCTCAACTGCATGCTGGTTATAAGTATGGACTCTGGTTTCAGAATACTGAAAATCTTCCAAATTCCTAGTTCTTAGGTAAGGAGAGGGTACATATCAGAATTTCCTGAGGAAATTTTCAACGCAGGATCACTCTCATTTCTCTTCTTTTCTGTTCCACAAATGGAACTAGGTGTTGGGGTAAGAACAAGATTAGAAGGAAAAATTGAAGACAAGCACATCTGTATTACTGAAAAAGTTTCCCGGTTTTCTGTTTGCACTCAATTTTTGAACTAATATTCAGAGAAACTAGATTTTACACTGTTACTCAGAGAGATATCATGTCTGTCTCTGCAATGTGCCAGTGAAAAGAAATCATGAAGAAAATTATAACCATAGATGGGTGGATATATTTATAGACTTACATTGAAACCATTGACAAACAAAAATATTTAATGTAAAATATTTAATTTTAAATATATTTTAAAAATATTTAGTTTCATTTACTTACCTGCTGACTCCAGAGTTCACATCTTGATTCTTTCTTCAACAGCTATTGGTGTTTTAAAAACCAAAGGCAGGGCAGAGACCAATATTTCTGCACTGCGTTTGGTCTTTATTGTCAACCAATACAATAGCACGAATTGCAGATAAAAATTAGCAAAGTTTGGCAAAGGCAACATTTACAGTCACACTGTATTGCAGTACAAAGAAAATTACATTTTAAATTTTGTCTAATATGTCCTCTGATAACCACTTTTTACATAAAATTGAAATCCTAGAGATATCATCCAAGGGACATAATTAGAATTCTCAGAATATAAATGGTTAGAATCAACAGATACAAGAAGGAAAGTGTTTTTTAAGTTCTTTTCTAAGAAAATATTTTTTGAGAAGCACAAAGTACACTTGAACAGGTGATAGTTAATTTGATAATATATAACCCAGCTAAAACTGATGCTAAACATTCTGAATACAGATGCAAATATACACCTCTAAGACAAGGTCAGTCTGCAACATTATAGCTTTCACACAGTAATTCTATTTACTTTTAAGCATAGTGAAAAGACTGATATGGCTTTTGGTCATACACATTAAAAAAAAGCTTCAACTCAGTAGGGGTTGAAGTAAGTCTTAGAAATTGGTAATAGCAAGTAAGCTAGGTAGGAATGACAACCAATTTAAGAATTATAATGGTCCTTATTTTGAATTGCCTTCATTTACTCTGGGGAAGAAGATCTATTTGTAAAATGACTAGGGGTTTTATAGCTCTGCTTCTTGCTTTCAGACATGGTTCCTGGGGAGAAAACACGTGAATCCCTCAGTATGTTCCCAGTAGCTGCCATTTTCAGACACCTTGGAAGCCAAAGAAAATCCCCCCGCCCCTGTTAAAAACATTTTATAAATGGAAAGCCTACAAAACATGCCGAGGTTGGAAGAGTATATCATTCAGAAAAGTTTTATATACACCCAAGGAAACAGGCACCATTAAATAGATACCTCGCCATACGTGTGAGGCTAGAAATATCCAATCTTTATGAGAAAGATGACTCCAAAATCTTTTACCTTGTACAATATCAATTTTGGCCTGGGTGCATCTATTTACCTATCGACTTATATTTTGAACAGCACTAGACAGAAGGGGGCACTGCTTGTAATCCACTCACGAAAAAACACCTGAAAAAGCAAGCCCCACGGCGGTCTGAAGCCTGGAAAGAGAACGGTTCTGCCCCGGATTACTAACCAGCCTCCGAATATCCCGCTCCGACTCCCACTTGATCTTGGAGATGGCTTCCTGGTGGGACTGATGCTCACTCCTGAGGTCCCCAGCCTTGATTTTATCCGCTTGGATCATGTTGCTCAGCGCCTCGTCCACCTGCTTCTTGGCCGTTTTCAGGTCCGCAATCTCCTGTAAGAGCTTAAGGCGCTCGGCATCGAACAGTTTCCGGGCCTCCTCACGGGCCTCGATGGTGAGCGCTGTCCTTACTTTGTCGCTGCTGCCGTCCCGGAGCGCGCACAGCGCTGACTTGAGCCTCTGGATCTCGCCGTCGCGCACCTTCACTGTCCGGGCCATCTCCTGCTCGTGCTGCTTGACGAGATTCTCCCGCACGGCCTGCAGCTCCTTCATCTTCTCCTCGTGGAGCTTGGCTTTGAGTTCCGTCACCAGGACCGTGTGCTTGCGCTGCTCCAGCTCGCGGATCCTCTTGGCTTCTTGAGTCTTCTCTCGTTCGAGTTTAGATACCTGAGAGGCGAAAGGAGGAAGCAAGGTGAGCCTCCTGAGAAAGATGTGCTCCTAGGCAGGATTGGCAGCCCAGATCCCTGGGACCTCCTAATGCTTCATCTCTTTTCAAATTCTAGCGCGCAGTGGTAGGAGGGAGGGTGCCCGCGGAAACCCACAGGCCTTTTTATGCAAGGGGGACAGCATGTGAGGGCTTCCCTGGTAGCTCAGCTGGTAAAGAATCCGCCTAAATGCAGGAGACCCCAGTTTGATTCCTGGCTTGGGAAGATCCCCTGGAGAAGGGATAGGCTACCCACTCCAGTATTCTTGGGCTTCCCCTGTGGCTCAGCTGATAAAATCTCTGCAGGCAATGTGGGAGACCTGGGTTTGATCCCTGGGGTGGGAAGACCCCCTGGGGAAGGGAAAGGCTACCCACTCCAGTATTCTGGTCTGGAGAATTCCATGGACTGTACCGTCGATGGGGCCACAAAGAGTCGGACAAGGCTGTGCCGCTTTAACTTTCACATTTATGTGAAAGGAGAAATACCCAAGGATGCTTCCAATACTTTGTTCAGACAAATATTTGATGCTCTGGGGCTTTACTATTTTGTGTGGTCTTCAGGCAAGCAGCACAGGCATCACCCAGAGGCTTATCAGAAATGCAGGGGATCCATCCCAGACCTATGAATGAGAACCTGCAGTTTAACGCATCCCCAGGTAACTGACATACACGTTAAAATTAGGGAATTGTGCTCTAATGTTTTTCATCTTGGTGAGGAGTTCAAAATAGATCATCTGGAGGTCATTCTAGACTACACATCCCTGCTGCTTCTGCTGCTGCTAAGTTGCTTCAGTCGTGTCCAACTCTGTGCGACCC
Source organism: Neotragus moschatus (assembly GCA_006410615.1). Taxonomy (NCBI): domain Eukaryota; kingdom Metazoa; phylum Chordata; class Mammalia; order Artiodactyla; family Bovidae; genus Neotragus; species Neotragus moschatus. The sequence continues at coordinate 4,539,273 of SJYA01001296.1, read as the reverse complement.
CATAGACAGCAGCCCACCAGGCTCCCCCATCCCTGAGATTCTCCAGGCAAGAACACTGGAGTGGGGTGCCATTTCCTTCTCCAGTGCATGAAAGTGAAAAGTGAAAGTGAAGTCACTCAGTCGTGTCCGACTCTTAGCGACCCCATGGACTGCAGCCCACCAGGCTCCTCGGTCCATGGGATTTTCCAGGCAAGAGTGCTGGAGTGGGGTGCCATTGCCTTCTCCGACACATCCCTAGTGAGGTCTGAACTGATAACTGTGTGTGTCCTAGGACACCCAGGATAGTTCATAGTTCAATATTTTGATCAGTGTAAAAAACTGGTGCCTAAAATGATAGTGTAAAGCATTTCCCTTTCTTTTTCTTCTTCTATTTTTCTTTTTTTTTTTTTTGGAGAGAAGATAACTGCTGCTAAGGGGGAAGTGAGGAATGAAGGTGGTTGATATGTGCTCAGCTTCACCTTCCTTACCATAGCAACTTGGTTCCACCCCACCAAATTTTTACCAGTACACACACACCAGTAAAAACCCCTGCAGTTCAAGGGCCTCTCTGTCACAGGAGGTCAGTGGCTGTTATTTCGGCTACATGGGTGTCTGTCTGCATTCTTCAAAACCTCTTATCTCCCTCTCTCCCCCATCTATGTCAACACTCTGAGGAATTTAAGAAAGTATTGCTTCTAATCTTTTTACTTGCAAGGAGAAAAGAACAATTCTCCTGTGTTTTGTACTATTTCCAATGGTAATACAGGTCTTTGTAGATAAGCAATAGCAGTGCCTTAATTTGGCTGTGAGTTCGTCTCTGATTTAGTAGGTGAGTGTGTGGCCTGGCATCTGTAGCTTAACAAAGCCTCACTAGGCTCCTGCACTGTCCGCCTTCTACTGTCAGCTCTGCTGCCTGTCTTTGTTCCTCTGTCTCAGTCTTTTGCACACATACACACATAGGCAGTAACCTAGAAAAGGGGAAAAACCAGGCAGCCCCGGGAGTAATATCCAGGTGAGTGGTACTGAGTCTTTGCCATTTGTAAAATTGGAACATTTTGTAAAATAATTGCTGAGCCTTTCCAGCTAAAAAATTGTACAATCCAAATTCCTCATTGAAACAATTGTAATTATGACATAAAGCATCTGAGATTTTACTTACCTTAATGGTTTACTTACCTTTAGCTAGAACAGAATTTTCTAAGTCCACATGGCATTCTATGAATATTTGATTTTAAAGGTACAACAATTATTCCCATGTAGGTTATTCTAAAAGGATTCAGGACACAAGGAGATTTGGCGAAATAAAGTTAGGCTTCCCCAAACGACTTTTCTCGGGTCTTGCCTCCAGCCCAGCCCAAGTCCCCTCCCCAGTGTCTGTTAGCGCATACATTCTGGAGCAGCGCTGTCCTTCACGGTGGCCATAGCCACAGCAAACATTTGTGATACTGGAAAGTCTGAACTGAGCCTGGCCACAGGTATAGAATACGCATCCCATTTCTAAGACTTAGTATGAGGTAAACGTTAATATATCATTAATAATTTTTATACTGGTTGAAACTATAACATTTTGAAGTTTTTTGGCCTTGTGGCATGTGGGATCTTCCTCAAGCAGGGATCAAACCCATGCTCCCTCCATTGGAAGTGTGGAGTCTTAAACAATGGACTGCCAGGAAGGTCCAAAACTATATAAAGTATTTTGGATAAATTAGGTAAAATAAAGTATACTATTACAATTAATTTGGCTTATATTTTTTTTTTTTTAATTTTAGTTACAAGAAGTTTTAAGGTCACATATGTGTCTTGCATTTGTGGCTTGCATTATATTCCTTTTGGACAGCATTACTTCAGAGTTCTTGGAGGTTCGTTTAATGAATCGAGCTTTCGTCACTCTGCTGCTGACATTCCCTTAGCAAAATCTTGTTATGATCTATGTGCCAGGGCTTCTTCCTGTTGGGGAATAGAATCCCAACACTTCAGCTGCCCCTTTCAGCTCTCAGAAGACTTGATTGGACTTTCAGGCCCCATTTTAAGTCCTCATTCGACATGTCAGGCATAGGGCAGTATTCTATTTTCTGCACACACCCTGAATCTCTACACCTCCATGCCTGCCTAAGTTTCTTCTTCCTGATCTGCCCTTTCCTCAGCTTCTTTGGGGATCCTCTCATTCTTCCTGACCTAGCTAGATGCCACCCTCTCTGGTCATATCAGCCTGATCACCCAGGACCAAACTCATTTCTCCTGCATTTTTCTTCTCAGTGCAGTTTGCTAACACCTCCTTGCTGATCTCTTCCACATTTTTCTTTATGCTGTTTTTTTTTTTTTTTTGCACACTTGTCTGTCCTCACCATCTCCTCTCTTACCCCACCTTGATTGGAAACTCCTAGAAGGCTGCCAGTGAGCCTTGTTCATCTTTGTCTACCCAGTGGTTGTCAGCACAACACAGAAGACAAAGAGCATGTGTGAAATTAAAGAATGTAAGCCAATATGTTTCCCTGGCTAGCCTTGTAACTAGAGGCAGGAATAATATGTCCTGTCACACAGTTTAGAGAACATGGGCTTGCCCTGTTACCCAGAGCGGCCCTCATCCATCCCTTCCCTGTATAAAACAATAAAAGAAAGACACCCCCAACAACGTCTGCCTGTGTTCTGTTTGATATTTCTCCCATTGCTTCAGTAATGACAGCCTAAATCTTACTTCCATTTTTTTTTCAATGAACTGAAGGACTTTCTAGACTATGAGTGAGCAAACAGTACCCCATGAGCCAAATCTTTCCCGCCCCCTCCCCCTTTGTGAATAAAGTTTTATTGGAACACAGCCAGGCCCATCCATTTCCATGTTGCCCATGGCTGCTTTCATGCTACAGTGAAGTTGAGTAGTTTCCAGAACCTCTCTGGCCCACAAAATCTAAAATATTTACTATTTTGTACTTCACAGAAAATGTTTGCTGATTCTTCTTTTATATAATGTAATTTTTGAAAAGAGGGGCCTTATTTTTCACTGAGTTAGAATCTCTGATAATTTACCTTCCATCTAATTTACCTTGGGGAAATTAACTCAAGTGACAGGAAACTATCATCTTCAAATTCAGCAGGATGTATTTATGTTCCTTAGGCATTTGGAACAGTATCATGCCCATAAGAGCAGATAGGTAATGAGTTACTAGGGGAATTTTAGCAGCTCTTCTTAAAACAATGAAAAGTTGTAGTAAAGATGGATAAAGGGTAATGAATTCTGGGTTTGTATTTTGATTTCACCATCTACTGTCTCTAAGAAAGTTGCTTTATCCTGAGGATCTTTGATTATGCTTAAAAAAAATACCTGTAAAAGAGATATTTTTCGGATTAAATTAGATAATGAATGGGAAAGTAGCTTAAACTGTAAAGTACTGTAAGATGTAAGGTAATATTATATTGGATATAAGAGGAAATACTCATGATCTGAAATTATTATGTGAAGTTCTCTGCAGGTGTATTAGATTGTACCAGTTTGTGATTCTGTAATTTCTCTCAAGTTATAAACACTAATCTTTTATGTGTAGACTGGAGAGGAGATGAATGAAAAAGAGAAAAAAAGTGAAAATACAGGTGTATGGAAAATATACTCTAGCGTGAAGACTAAACAAATGGGAACACACACTGGCATTTTTTCCCATCACTTGAATAAAGGAAAGCACAGAATTCAAAACAAAAAGAAAAAATATTGAATTACTTTTGGCACTTTTAAATTTCTGCTTATTTGGTTGTCATGGAAACTTTCATTTTTGGCAGTATTTCTAGGTATGGTCTTTTTTTTTTTTTTTAACTTGAAAAGAGTTTCACTATGAAGGAGATACAAAGAATGTGACTGACATCTGGGATGGGAAAAAAGCCAATAAAAATTTTGTAGTACAAACATTTTCTGGAAATTATTTATAGCTTAGATTGTACCACTAAGAAATAGATTTTAATATCTTAACGTAAAAAAAAATCTTAATGTAAATCATGAAAATGAGTATACAAAAAGATGAAGAACTACTCCTGAGTAATACAAAAAAATATAAAGATAATATTTTGAAAGGTAAAAATTAATTAGTTGAAGAGAGAATCAATTTTTACTTGTGGAAATGTTATATGGACAAAAATTTCAACTCCATCACAAAAAATAGTAGGCATTTATCAGGGGCTTAACTTACTATGTATGAATTAGGCACTTTTTTAAAGGCTTTACACCTATCAATACACTTAACTTCCTAGGCAGCTGTATGTTGTAAGTAGTATTTATTACATCTGAATTTCTGATGAGAAAAGTGGGGCATAGGCTCTACAGAAGCACAACATAAAGAAGGCTGATCGGGGTCCAGGTTGGCCAGGAGCCAGGTCAGGGCAGATCTCAGATCTGCTAGTTTGCTCTGAGAGCTTTGGCAAGCTGGGGTCCCAGACTCAGCCTCAGTTTACTCATGTGTAAACTAGGATTGGTGATATCTTTCTCATATGATTGTTGAAAGGACTGACTTCCATAATAGCAAAGTCCTTTGGATAGGCTAGAACACATGGGCAATTAATAACTATTAATACATGGTAGATATTAAATATTAATTTGATGAGCATTATTGCACATCAATATTTTATCATGCAATGTATACTAATACCATGAACAACATAAACCTAAATACCCATATTATGGTGGTAAGATGAGTGCTACTGTTATTATAAGACCTTAGCAACTATTTTCCTAATAGAGATGTTCAAAGATAATAGAGATGTTCAGGATGTCCTGAATTTCTTGGTGACATCTCATCTTAACTTGGAAGACACTGCTTAATGTATACAAAGAAGTTATAGGGGTGGGGGGGGACAGGGCCAGAGGGTGAGCACTGAACAGAGATTTGAATAAAAGACTTCCTATATCCCTTTTACCCCAGAGGTTTTATATAAAAAAAAAATCATTAGGAAAATTTAGTCCTGCTTCCACTATGATAGAAGGAAGAAAATTCATGACTAGCTTCCCAGGCTTCCCATTATATTTTCTTCTTTTGTCCTAATGCTAGTTTTGCCTTTGAAAAATGCCACTGTAAATTCTGCTAAGATAAAGAGGGTGATGTTTGAGCTTTAATGTGATCTTAGAAATCTAGGATTAAACATTGGACTGCCTATCAAAGGTAAGGAGGGTTGAGAGGTTATCAAGACAACACAAGCCAGCAAAATGTTCAGCTTGGATTATCTGCATCAGATGTAGCCAGAGATCTAAATGCAGTGGGCTGGCAGGGGTTTTCATGGGCACTAAGTAATTCTTCAACAGGAGATGTGAAGAGGGAAAGGCTGTCGCCATAGGAATGGGGCTCATAAGGCTTCTCTGGTAGCTCAGATGGTAAAGAATCCTCCTGCAATGCAGGAGTTCCCAGTTCGATTCCTGGGTTGGGAAGATCCCCTGGAGAAGGGATAGGCTACCCACACCAGTATCTTTGGGTTTCCATGGTGGCTCAGTTGGTAGGATTCGCATGCAATGCGGGAGACCTGGGTTTGATCCCTGGGTTGGGAAGGTCCTCTGTAGGAGTGCACGGCAACCTATACCAGTATTCTTGCCTGGAGAATTCTGAAGGACAGAGGAGCCTGGCGGGCTGCATTCCATGGGATCCCAAAGAGTTGGACACAACCGAGCAACTAAGCACAACACAGCATAAGGGAGATTTTATACAACCTGAGGAAGTAACAAAAGCTTCTCTCTTTTCATTTGTTGCTTTTAGTTACTTCGGTTTCCTGAAAACAAAACTAAATTTGCAGAAAGCAAGAAGTACTGGATGCCCAGTGTGGGCCCTGAACCTGCAAACTCTACAGTACTAGCCTGAGGAGAGAGAAGACTGGCTGGTTTTTTGAGAGCTCCCTGGAGGCAACAGAGTGCAGTGGAGTAAGAAAGCACCACCTTGATCACAGCCTTAGAGAAGATGGGAATTCTCATTTTGGCTTTTCCTCTAGCTGTGTCACTGGGAGCAAATGAATTACATAGAACTTGTATTCTTTCTCAGTGAAATCAGAATAGTAATCAGATGGTGCCTTTGTCCCAGGCTCTCAGTGAGGACGGCTTTGCAGTCTAAAGGGCTGCTCTAAGGGTGGAAACTCCTTTCTGGAGCTGACTCTGCCCAAAGCAAGTATCCCAGGCCTGCCACCCTGCAGACTTGACCCTTAGAGGGCTATCCTCTGCTCCTGCTTCATCCCCTCTGTGACTGTGGGCTTCACTGTAGCTGCAGGCTGCCTCTGAGAGAGAGAATGAAACCCTGCAGAACTGGGTGGGTGGATTTCACATCTCACAGCAATCCCTCGTGTGCTTACACACCCTGAGCAGCAGATCAGTGTCCACAGAGGAGACACACAGGAAAATACCATGGCTTAATGGCTCAGTGCCAGTCCAAGAAAGACAGATCCAGTGGAAATATTTCCTCCACCCAAGCCTGGGGTGGCCCGCCTCAATCAATACTATATTGTACTTATGCCATGGGGTTTTGGGGAATGTTTTAAAAACAATCATGACAATTCTCTCAACAAATAGGACCTATCTCCTACATGTCAGGCAGCACTGTGAACACTGGGGATCCCTTACTTAGGGGGTCCCTGAAGCAGACATGGAAGCATACATTTCATTAGAGCAGGGACAGCAGGCAAGAAACAAGCAAACAGGCAAATGACATAACTTCAGACATAAGTTTCAGACTTTCACTTTCTTCATAAGTACAGAGTCCTGTGATTAAAGCACCACAGGGCGATGTGCTAGATAGAGTTCATGGAATGAAGGGAACTTGGTGATCAGGGAAGGGTCCTGAAGAGCTAGGGCAGGCTCCTTTCCTGACTAATCTCGACTATTTTGAAAGGACCTTAGCTCTTTCATGTTATCCATAATCTGCTCATTTTATAGATGCACAAATGCAGGCCCCAAAAGGTCATCCAGCAGACAGACCCCACCTGTGTTCTTTCCTCTCCACCATAAGCCCCCATAGTTACATCCTTTTGGCCCCTATGATTGGAGGCCAGTCAAAATGACCTACATATCTCCATGTTTTTTCCTATCAGTGCTTTACAAATCTTTCAGATAATTTCTACTCACCAGAAGTGGGCTGTGTCTAATATTTTCGTTTCATTTCCCTGCAGTGGAAATGCAGGCATCTATGGGAGAAGGATAGGGGCATATCCCCTGTTCCCCCAACACACACACACACACACACACACACACACACACACACACACTTTATTTCTCCATTTGAAATTTGCATAATAGTATAAAGAAAAGTTCTAACATTGTCTCTTCCTCTGCCTATGGTTTTCAGTATTTTCCAGACATTCACATGTTTTAAGTATAGCACTGGCTCTGCAAACCATGTAAACAACCTAAATGCCCACTGATGAATAAATAGATACAGAAAATGTGATATATCACCTCCTATACACACACGATGAAATATTCAGCCATAGAAAGGAAGGAAATTCTGTCATTTGCAACATTATGCCAAGTGAAATAAGCCAGATAAAGACAAACACTGTATGATCACACTTACATGTGGAATTAAAAAAAAAAATAGAGCTCATAGATATAGGGAATGGATTGGTGGTTACCAGAGGCAGAATGTAGGAGATGGTTAAGGTGTTTATAAGATGCAAAATTCCAGTTACACGGTAAGTTCTGAGGATGTAATGTATCACATGGTGATTATAGTTAACAGTCCTCTTAACAAGATTCGAAGATTTCAAAAAGAGTATATCTTAACAGCTCTCATCACGTAGCTGGGGGTATAGCTCAGTGGGAGAGTGCATGCTTAGTGTGCATGAGGCCCTGGGTTCAATCCCCAGTATCTCCATCTTCAGGGCGTCCCTTACGGCTCAGCTGGTAAAGTATCTGCCCGCCAAGCGGGAGACCTGGGTTCAGTCCCTGGGTTGGGAAGATCCGCTGGTGAAGGGAAAGGCTACCCACTCCAGTATTCTGGCGTGGAGAACTCCATGGACTGTATAGTCCACGGGGTCGCAAAGAGTCGGACACGACTGACAGACTCTCACTTTCACTTCACTCTCACTTTCATCACAAGAACAAAAACTTTGTACCTCTGTGAGGAGATGGCTACAGACAACACTTATTGTGATAATCATTTCACAATTTATACATATATCAAATCATTGTGTTGCACACATAAAATGAACACAATGTTATACGTCAATTATATCTCAACAAAACTGGGGAAAACATTTGAAAAAAGAGCACAGACATGGGAGGAGAGGGAAGGGGAGTTGAAGACCCAGCTCCGTCACCAACAAGCACGTGACTCTGAGTGAACTGCCTTATCTCCCTGAGCCTCGGTTTCTGCATTTGCAAAATGTGGGTAATAACAGAGAATGGTAGTGAGGGTGAAATATGATAACTGAATTATAACACAACATGTCTGATAATATCCGCTTAAAACACACACACACACAACTTAGGAAGGAAACACGACTATTATCCCACGCGACAAAGGAAGACGCAGGTATTTCAGAACCTGCGCAGGGTCACGCAGGTGCTAAGGGAAAGAGCTGGGATTATGTGAGGGGGAAACGCAGTTCTTGCCATGTGTGACAGAAGCAAACATTCAATAAAGTCTGGCATGTGTGGCCCTGCTCTATCTGCAGTATTTTCTGCAAATGTCAACGTCTTTCTGGAAAAATGAGTAATGTCCCAGCACTCCAAAGGTTTCCACTCTTTAACTGGTCCATTCCCCTGAGGTTAAATTGTCATTTCATCATCATCCTAGTCTTGGAGTCAAACTGAGAGTGTGAATTCATATGTCGGCATTGTTTACGTTCTCTCTCTTAGAGCCTGGGCCTTTGGTAACGCAATCGTATTTATTTTAATAAAACTGCTTTATGACTTGTTTGCCCTCTAAATTCCCTTCGCTCTTCGGGGAATGCTGCTGACAGCGGTGAGGCTTTGCTGTCGCCCCTGTGCTAGGATTATAATTAACTGCCACGGAGAGGGAGTCTGGGGGAAGGGCAGAGGGTGGACGACAAGGGCAGTGATTTCATTTCAGAGCCTGGCTTCTAGTCTCTTGTCAGAGGAAAGGGAGATGACCCCTGACTGCTGGCTTAGACACCAGTGCCCAGCCCTGGATAAACAGGCAAGATAAACAGCTCTGTCCACAGTCAAGAGTTACCCCTTTTAAAAGGTTAGCACATGTGGGAAATGGCAGGGATGGGATCTGCAGGGCCTCTGCCTCTTTAAAATCTCATGAGCTTGCTCTCTGTAAAGCAGGGGCAGGTTATGGTTCCCAGTATCCAGATGGATAGCCTTCTTCCCATGAAGGTAGTTTGTCATTCTGTTGTTACTACAATTAAAGCAGCCTGCCTCCCTCGAAATGTTATGTTGCCCCAGGGAAAGTTAAAACCAATGAAATGTTCATAGCTTGTCGACCTGGNGGGTACATTTACAGAGAGACAGTGAGCATGGAGAGGAAGTACCTCCTGCGGGAGCACTGTGTCTCCCATAGTTTTACATCATTTCCGCAAAGTTTAGTTTTTCCACTTCTAGAGTGTGGTCCTGCTTGGACTCTCCATACTCGGGGACAAAGTCACACACCACTCCAAGAGCACTTAGAACAACATGTGGGCAGTAGCAAGGGAAGGAAGAGGACAATGGGAATATATGGAGAGAAACAAAAAGCAGCTAACAACTTGTGACATGAAGTGCAGAACACAGAGCCATCTGACCTGCTCCGCCAGCTGCCATCCTTAATTAAACTCCACACCGGCCTGAGATCCCACCTCCACATTTCCCAAGAATGAGCAGAGGCCACTGGTCCATCAGAGCTAATTTGTTTGCAGCAGAAGGGCCCCCAGGAGGCTGGCTCATTGTCTCCAGGCTCTGGAGCCTGAGCCTCAGTCACTGCCTGGCAGGCGTGGGGCATGTGTTTGATGATTCTCAGCATGGAGAGAAGGGCTCTGTTGACATCTGTTCTGAAATAGCTCCTCATCACTCTCTGCAGAATGGTCCTCAGCCTGTCTCTTATACACATCTCGAATTGCAGTCCTGAGCCTCATCACTCCTACTTTATCAGAATCTTTGGACTCTGGGCCCAAGGATCTCAATTTTTAATAAGTTCCCTCAGGTTATTCTAATTTCCAGTGATGCTTGAGAGACAGGGATATGGAGAAACAGATTCAGTCATCTGAATTACAGATCGACACACTGAGAAATCGAAATTTGTCCCTGAGGAGAGAGAAAGGCAATATTCTGGTTTTCTAACTATTACACAAACATTTTTTACTTTGTTTTTGTTTGTTTTGTTTTATGACACCACATTCTTTTTAACTTTATGGAAACTGAAAAATACCCTTCACAAACTTTACATTGGGGCCTGCTTATCCAAGGTCAAGGCTTAACTGAGACAGGGGGCCAAGAGCTTTGGCCAATCCAAGCTTTATTATTGTTCAAACCAGGAGAAATACATTTGGGAGAAAAGAACTAATTAAAATGTAATGGTAAAGTCAAGGAAGAAGAGGCAGTAAAAAAGAGTAAGGATATATGTTGTTTGTGACTTGATTAAGAACATTTCCTTACTGCACAAAGAGTTATCTCTTTAAGGCAATTTTACACTGACGTGATTGTCTCTACTTTGCAAAAATGTCTCACGCCTGTCACATATTTCAAAATGATTTCCTGTCCACGACTTTGCTTGATACCCAAACCACTCTAATAAGAGAAGCATTAGCATATTCATTGAATGGATGAGACTCAGAAGCAAAGAAACTTTCCTAAGCCTAATTAGCAACTGACTCAAGCATACCAGATATGGAAGGGATATTACTATGAATTTTTTTTTTCAGAATTTACTATGTGCCAGGCAGCTCTCTGAGCATCTGCCATGAATTTTCTCATATACTCCTCATCACTCCTTTATGTACGTGTCTAATTGAAACCTCCTCCCAGCTCTACAAGACAATACTAAGGTATAACGATAGAAATCACCTTTCAGTCATTCATCTACTCATTCAACAAACATTTGTGGAGCTTTTCAGTCCTGGACATTTATTTAAGCTCCACTGACAGAGAGGTAAGTGAGATTGCTGTCACAGAGATTACACTTGACTGGGGGGAGAGAAGCATTAAACAAGTCAATATATAAATACAAAAACTGCGCTGAGAGGAACCAGGAAAAGGCAGGCCTTAGGGAGTGTGAGGACCCAGAAGAGCTCTGTTTTGGAGACTGTAGTCGGATGCTTGACTAGAGCTGACACTCGCAGGAAGTATGGAAGGAGCATGCCATTGGCTGGGGAAGAAGAAGGGCAAAGGCCCACATGTGATGGGCGTGTGTCCCCTGGTTCAGTGAAGAGCCTGGAGCAGAGTGATCCGGGGACAGCAGTGGCAGGAGTTGACTCAGATGATGGACAGCTGGAGGGGGGAGGTCCTGATGTGGTGGGGGAAGTCCTGTGACTGAGAGAGGTGGGCAGCCTTGCAGGGTTCTGAGCAGTGGAATGACACGATGGACATGCTTTACAAAGATATCTCTCAATGCCTCAGGGGAAATGACCACAGCAGGCAAGGGTGGGACCTGATCAAGGCCACTGCTTATTCATTGGTCCAGAGGTGGTGGTGGTGGGGAGCATGCTCTCAAGTTTTACATCCGGCTTCCTGGGCAGGCAGAGCTCATGAGCAGGGTTTTCTCATTTTGTGTGTATCCTGTGCCCAGATCCCCTCTGCCACACACAGGGCATCTCCCCAAGCGCAGGGGTTGTTGCCCTCTCTGGCGACCAGCAGACGAGCGTCCACTGCAGCCAGGTGGCAGGCGGGCCTCAGGAAGCCCCACTCACCTTGGACTTCTCCTGATGCAGCTCTATCTGGATGTCTGTGAGCTTGGTCCTGAGGTCTTCGTTGGCAGCTTGGAGGGCGACAATGAGCGCCTCGGGCTTCTCGCCCTTATTTCGCCCTTTCTTGGACATCATTCCTTTCTGAATGGAGTGTGTTGGTGTTGAGTTCCTCTCAAGCAGGGGCTGCCATGTTCCTGCGGCTTCTCCTGGGTGCGACGGCTCAGCAGCTACTGCGTGTTGCCCCTCGGGAAGGTCTCCTCAGCCACTGCCCTGGAAGCCCTGGGGGAGGCAGAGGGAGTAGTTACTGCACGACCGAGACCCGTGCACCCGTCAGGCACTCGGCCCAGGCTGCCTGACCCCACCGAGGGCTCCCGACCGCTTGGCACATGAATTTAGGGCTGTCTTCCCAACAGGCTCGTCTGGTCATGTCGGTGCCCCACTTAAAATCCTCCAAAGACCTATGAGCCCATATACGAGTGTATCTTTCACAGCTCAGAGTGCTCTTTACACTGAGCCTGCCCATTCTCCTAGCCTTACTTCCTCCACATCACTCACTTATATCCTGGGCGTAAAGAGTGTCTTTTAATTTTCTGATTCTTTCTCTCTTCCCATAAGGACTTTTCATCTCCCCCCATCCTCTGCCCTGCCTCCTCTCATGATCCTCAGCCTCACATGCTGCCACACAGACAGTTTAGTCTGACCAACCCTCATGACTCCATCAGGTCTTAGCTGGCAAGTCAGCTCCTCCTGGAAGCCCCCCACCCCACCCCACCCCAGGTAAATACAGATCCTTGTTTTTTTAAGTGTGGTCACCTCCTTTAGTCTGCAAGCTTTGTGAGGCCAGGAATGTGTTCTTCATATTTACAACTTGCTTCTCAGAATGCATCTCAGGGACTGGACATGTCAGCTATTTAATTCAGTATTTGTGAAAGGAAGTCGCCTATGTGATGATCCATGGTTTCCTCACAGACAGAGTTGACTTTAAGAAAATCCAACATATAAAAAGACCTAGAATTATACAATCAGAGAAGGCAATGGCACCCCACTCCAGTACTCTTGCCTGGAAAATCCCATGGACGGAGGAGCCTGGTGGGCTGCAGTCCATGGGGTCGCTAGGAGTCGGACACGACTGAGCGACTTCACCTTCACTTCTCACTTTCATGCATTGGAGAAGGAAATGGCAACCCACTCCAGTGTCCTTGCCTGGAGAATCCCAGGGACGGGGGAGCCTGGTGGGCTGCCGTCTATGTGGTCGCACAGAGTCGGACATGACTGAAGTGACTTAGCAGCAGAATTATACAATAGATAAACTGTGAGACACAGAGATTTACTATACTTGGTTAATGGAGTCACTCATTTATTTAGTCAATATAGACTATTGACTATTTATAAACTATAGACTTTTTAAATTTTTTTTAATTTGTTGGTTGCTAGGACTTATTGCAGCATGCAGAATCACCACCTTTGTGGTGGGATGCTAGCTCTTAGTTGTGGTGTCTGGGATCTAGTTCCTTGACCAGGGATCAAACCTGGAACCCTGCATTGGGAACACGGGGTCTTGGCCACTGGACCAATAGGGAAGTCCCTATAGGCTTCTATATGTTATGCTAAGTACAGTATGTTGAAATTGAAAATGCTAGTTTTCCAAGGCAAAAACAACAAACCTTTATCCCTACCTATCTTCATCATCATTACCACCATCTATGTGATAATTGGCTTTAAAAAAACAAACACGTGTTTCAAAAACATAGACAAGAACTTCTTCCTGTGGGGTGAGTGAGGAGGGCTCCTTGAGGATGGTGGCATATCATGGAAGTCAAGGAGTGGGTAGGATGGTAACAGGTGGAGAAACAGGCGAGGCATCCTGGGAGAAGGAAATGGTATGTGCTGAGATACAGCAAAGAGAAAGCATAGCAACTGTTTTAGAGGAAACAGGGGTCTGATAATTACAACCCAGGATACAGTTGATGGATACCGATGCTGGAAAACTGGCCTGGAAATGATTATGTTCTGGGAGATCTGGGGTGCCATCCTTAGAAGTTTGGCATTTTTTCCCCCAGTAGGTAACAAAGAAGCTATTGAAGTTCTTGGCAGGTAGGTGCCCTAACAGAGCAGTGCTTTGGTGCGGTTGTTTTGGTGGCATAGTGAGGAGAGAATGAGGAAGGGAGACCAGATAGGCCACTAAATTTCCAAGATGAAGGATGATGTAGACCCAATCAGAACAGCAGTGAGGGGAAAAAAAAAAAAAGATGTGTCTTGATTTACAAATCTTTAAATGTGTCATAGGAACAAGGAGGTAAGAAAAACATAAACCTTAAACTGTTAAAGTCAGTGCAAAAAGCATGACTAGATAAAGAAGATACTAGAGAGTTTCCCATGCAACCTTTCAGAAAATTGAGCATTTTGTATCTCTAGATGCTTCAGTCCAGAACTAAGGGGAATTCCTACTGATGATTCATATGTTTCAGTAGCTGCTGCTCTGTTGAGACCCCTGCTATTCAGCTTTGAGGACCATGCTGGGATCCTGGGCTTTCTGCCATCCACCCATGACTACTGGGGCCATGTCTTTTAGAAACTGTCTCTAGGGAAAGGGGGTAGGGACAGGTTAAGAAGTTAGATCAGTCTGTTGCCAGCAGCCATGGAACTGTCCACCATATTGTACTCTAGGCTAGATGCTGGAGTGGTCCTTCATGCTTATTTTGCAAATGTTGCAAAATCATTAAAGTGTATGGCTGAGAGACTTCTGAGTGGTTACAGTTCTTTGTTTCTAGAACTGAAATGAACTCAACAAGAATTTATTGAAAATTTGTATGACAAACACCACTAGGCACAAAGATAAGTAAGATAGTACTTAACTCCAAGCAGGTTTTGGGTGAGAAAACTCCCATATATACAGTTAACAGGTATCTCCTCTAGTTTGTTCTCTAGACATTGCTGGTCCCCCAGGCTTTGTCCAGGTTATCTCTACTGATCCCACCTATAGGTTTTATGACCCCCTGTGTTATGTTCATAGCCCTGACCATTCTCCAAACCCCAGATTTATATATCCAACTCCTTCTACTAAATCTACCTGGATATCCTATTGGTATCTCAAACTTAACCCAACAAATACAGATGTCTTTTTTAACTAGTCCCTCAAAAACCTTATTCTCACCAAGTTTTCCCATATCAATAAATGGCACAATCAGATCTTAGCTTAGAAGTCATCCTTTTTTTTTTTTTTTTAATCCCTTATTTACCTTATCCAGTCCACTAGGAAGTCTGGTTTGTTTTACCTATAAAATGTGACTCACTTTATAGTCAACTTCTATCAGACCTTTATAGTGCTGTCACAACACAAGGAAAAGCCATTTGGGAAAAGCTTCCTAGCCATATTGTTGTCTTGAATGAAGAATAGGCTTTTCATTTTCTGTTTTTCTCCCAATGCAAACAAACCTTTACTAGCATCTACAATTTACCTGCTACAGTAAACAGTGCTGAGGGCTCAGAGATATATCATATAGCCCTGGAGGATATCACAGTTGATTGGCTCTATCAGTTAGAGTTGTAGCAGAAAAAGGTAGTCCTGCTCAACTGAGAATTTAATAATGGGACTATCTACCAAAGGGTGAGCAAAGCTAAGGAAGCCTATAAGGGCTGTGGAGGTATATATCAACTTTAAAAGGAATGAGCCATCTCAAAATGGCTCTATGTTAAAAGGGTAAGTGAAGTATAGGTATGTCCCACAAACATGTCTTGTCTTGAAGCTTAAAGTGATTGAGATTTAACGGTTAGTTTGTTTAGCATCATCAGTTGGAGGGGTCTCTCCCTTGTGCCCGAATGAAACCATACTCTGTTAACCTTTTCAACATAACCTCAAGAATTCTGACCTCAATGATCCTTAATTTCCTCTCACCATTGTGCTACCTGCAGACATCATTGCGATGGGTCTTCCAATACTTTCCACAGTGGTCGACTCCATGGTATGTGTTGGAGTGCATGTATATTGTGTGGGCTTGGGACTCTTCTCTTTAGAGCTAGCCCTCTTCAACTACGCCTTAGCCCGGTAGATGTCCCAACTTTTGGAAGCCAGATGATCACCACTCCAGATTTCCTGAGCTAAGAATGGGCTTTTCCAATTAGAGATACTCAAATGGGGGCGAACCAGGTGGCTCAGTTGTGAGGCTCAACCTGACCATGCAGGAGCCTCAGGAGATGTGGGTTCAATTCCTGGGTCAGGAAGATGCCCTGGAGGAGGAAATGACAACCCACTCCAGTATTCTTGCCTGGAAAACTCCATGGATAGAGGAGCCTGGCAGGCTACAGCCCATGGGGTCGCAAAGAGTTGGACACGACTAAGCGACTAAACAGCAATAACAACATACTCAAAGGAGAGAGGCAGAAACTTGAGAGAAACTTTGGAGTCACACAGTTGATGTATGTAGAGAAGGTTATAAAACTAGGAGAAAAAACTCCAGGGTTAGATTGCACACGCTCTTGCATAATCGATGATTAAATTTAATTTAAGACGATTTCATTATGTAGAAACGGAGAAACATGGCAGTGTGTGAACATAAGTGTAATGATAATAAGTTACAGTGACCAATTGCTATAAGCCCATCATTGAATTCAGCACTTAAAATACTGCTCAAATCTAATGTGCACTCAAGATGCAGTGGGGAATAAAACTGTTCACAGAAAGATTAAGTAACCTGCCTAGGATGACTGAGTGGATAGCCGGTGGGGCTGAGATTCAAATCCAGGCAGTTTGAAACTGAGACTCAAGGTGTATACGCTGGGCTGCTCTGCCTCCTGTTTGCATTTTAGAAAGGTAACTCTGGCAGTGTGATGGAGGATGAGTTACCAAGGAGGGAGAGACTGGAAGCAGGAAATCCGTCTGCTTCAATGGTCCAGGCAACGGATAATGCAGTTCTAAATGGGGCCAGCCATGGGGATGAAAAAGGAAGCAGCAACTCTGACACTGGAGATGTTGATGGAATCACATCCTACCTTTAAACATTACATTCTTCTCTCCTGTTATAAATAACGAGGACCAGCTCTCTGTCATTGCTTGCAGCAAAAATGTGAGAAGCAACAGCAAAATTTTACATTTTAATTTACAATCCTTTCCCCAAAATATAACATATGTGCCTGACTTAACACATTTTTAGTCTGGAAATTATTGTGAACTTAAGTCCCATAAGGGCTTCCCTGGTGGCTCAGAGGGTAAAGTGTCTGCCTGCAGTGCAGGAGACCTGGGTTCGATCCCTGGGTCAGGAAGATCCCCTGGAGAAGGAAATGGCAACCCATTCCAGTACTCTTGCCGGGAAAATCCCCTAGACAGAGAAGCCTGGTAGACTATAGTCCATGGGATCACAAAGAGTCAGACACGACTGAGTGACTTCACTTTAAGTCCCATAAGAGCCAGATAAAATAGGATTAATAAATTAGACATGTTCAGGAGAGAAAAAAATATCATAGGAAGTTGAGGATGGGATCAACTTATAGACACCTACCTTAATGTAAACAGCTGTTCATATTAAGTATGGCCCTATATAACCCTCTGAAGTGAAGTGAAGTCGCTCAGTCGTGTCCGACTCTTTGCAACCCCATGGACTGTAGCCCACTAGGCTCCTCGGTCCATGGGATTTTCCAGGCAAGAGTACTGGAGTGGGTTGCCATTTCCTTCTCCAGGGGATCTTCCTGACCCAGGGATCGAACTCAGGTCTTGTGCATTGTAGGTAGACGCTTTACTGTCTGAGCTACCAGGGAAGCCCATATAACCCTCTACTGGAGGGCAATTTTCCAAAGTCTTTTTCAGTTGTGATGGGTGCCTAGAAATCCTGTGATTCTCATATGTAATTTCACTAAAATATTTCTGTTGCTTTGTGCTCCCCCTTCCCCTTTTTGGACAGTTTTATTGAGACATAATTCACATATCATAAAATTCATCTGTTTTTTATTTTAGCATACTCACAAGGCTGCACAACCAATACTACAACTGATTTTAGAACTTTTCATCATACCAAAGGGAAAGCCCATACTTATTAGCAGTCATTTTCCATTCCCACCAAACTCTCCCAGCCCAGGCAGTCATTAACCTACTTTTTGTCTCTATAGATTTGTCTATTCTGGATATTTGTGTAAGCAGAATCATAAAATATGTGGGTTTTTTTTTTAGTAACTGGCTTCTTCTCCTTTAAAAGAGTCATCCATAATATAGCCTATGATAGCCATAATATAGTATCAATATTTTATTTCTTCTTATTGCTGAATAATATTCCATTGCATAACTAAAACTAGATTTTATTTATTCCTCTGTCAGTTGATGGGCACTTGTGCTGCCTTTGCTTAAGCAGTTTGAGGTCAACCTTCCAGAGAGGCTGCCACACACAGAGAGACATGGCCTCTCAAAGGAGTGTGTCCAGAGCATACGGGAGAGCTTGAAGACATCACTGCAGATGCATGGAATGTTTCTGGACCACCCTCAGAGCCTCTGTAATTGATAACACCTGATGCAACAGACGATCTGGAGGAGGGACAGAAGTATTTTTCAATGATGGGCCCGATCTATCAGGAAGGAGGAGGAGATGGCTTCTTCACTTCAGACCACTGGAAGGCTTTTTAAATGAGCCCTAGGTTTCCAGCTTTCAGCTGCTGATGGCAGTGCTGGCCCCAGGGATCACTGTGAGGTATCAAAGGTGAGAATTTTAGCTTATCCTCTGGTCCTACCCTGTCATTAATCAGGTACCTCCCACAGCCACCAAGGTTGAATTTCCCTGCAACCAAGTTTCAGATAAAGATATCAGAAAATTTAGAGACAGGCTCTTATGAGCAGTTGCATTTTAAAATAAGGATCACTGCTTGAGAGCAAATCTTAATGAAGGAATACATTATCAATGGAAGAGTTTGGGCCATCATTCATTCATTCACTCCGTAGACATTTACTGAGGATGAAATCCAGTGTAGTGTTTGAGAGTAAAGCTTCTCAAATTGTTGGTTTGGTTTTATTAAAGTCTATAAGAGAGCTTTAGTGACTGGAGCTCCACTCTGGAGATTCTGATATAGTAGTTGCTGGGTGATTCTGATGCACAGGCGTCTTTGAGAACTCCTGGGTAAGAGTATGGACTATGGAGTCAGACAGACTTAATTTTAAATTTCACCTGTGTGTTTAGTAGATGTGGATCTTGGATAAATCATTAGTTCTCAGGTTCTCACTATCCCTTATCTCCAAAATGGGGGCGAGAGGTGCAGGAATATGTAGAACTATGGCATTGGATTGTTTGACAATTACGTGAAAGAATGTAAAAGATGCTCTCACACAGCTCATGATGCATGAGAGGGAGCATTTATTGAGTGTTTTCAATTTCAACTATTGGCTAAGGTGGTGGAAACAAAAGAGTCAATAGGTGCTTTTCTGAATATGCTTAATTTGAATAAAAATGACAGGGGATATTACAAATAATGATAATTCAAGTGCCACACTTATGGAAGGCCTCAAATATTAAAAAGCCATTCTTATTCTTGATCCTTTACAGACTTATTTAGGCACTGGTACAAAGCCCCTGAGAGAGAAACCACAGAGAGGGGGAGAGTGACATTAACATGAGTGGATGAAACTTTTTCTTTCCTCACCATGGTTTTTCCTCAGGTACCACTTCTGGAGAGTAAAAGCAGGATGCTGCATTTGAAATAATCTTGGGATCATCTGCTCCCAGCTCTAGCCTTTTGATGTCTTTTAGAGTTTAGGGAACCTCAATATCTATTTTTTACAACAAGATGTCCAGATTTAAAAATGCCCATTCAGCTGAGCAGGGAAGATGTGGTACATATACACAATGGAATACTACTCAGCCATAAAAAGAATGAAATAATGCCATTGCAGCAACATGGATGGACCTGGAGATAATCACAAGTAAAGTAAGTCAGAAAGAGAAAGGCAGACACCATTATGATATCACTTGTATATCAGATCTAAAATATGACAAAAACAAACTCATGGACATAGAGAACAGATTTGTAATTGCCACGGGGAGGGGTAGGGAGAAATGGATTGAGAGTTTGGAATTAGCATATGCAAGCTATTATATATAAAATGGATGGAGGAGGAAATGGCAACCCATTCCAGTATTCCGGCCTGGAAAATTCCATGGACAGAGGAGCCTGGTGGGCTACAGTCCATGGGTCTCAAAGAGTCGGATATGACTGAACGACTGAGCACATATATAAAATGGATAAATGACAAGGTCCCACTTTATAGCACAGGGCAATATATTCAATATCCTGTGCCATTGCCTTCTCCAGTGATAAACCATAATGGAAAATAATAATGTATAACTGAATCCCTCTGCTGTACAACAGAAATTAATACAACATTGTAAATCAACTATATTTCAATAAAAATGGATTTTTAAAAATTTCTATTTGGAGCATCATTGATTTTAAAAACACACATTTCAAGATTAAAATCAAGAAATTGGAAACATTTATTGATATTAAATCAGTTCATCAGTATTTAAATATGTTCAATCTGTGCTATTGCTCTTTGGTTATAATCCTGGTTACACAGTCTGTCCAGGAACGTAAAAATATCCTAGAAATCCCAATATGATGTCCAACTACATTTTCTATTTTCTCTCACATCCTAAAATACCACATAACTCTGTATCAGAAATGTGGGCAAGAAAGCACGGCCACTATTTATTGAGCACTGTTCTTGGTTTTTCATGCTGCTGCTGCTAAATCACTTCAGTCGTGTCCGACTCTGTAACCCCATAGACGGCAGCCCACCAGGCTCTCCCATCTCTGGAATTCTCCAGGTAAGAACACTGGAGTGGGTTGCCATTTCCTTCTCCAATGCATGAAAGTGAAAAGTCAAAGTGAAGTTGTTCAGTCGTGTCTGACTCTTCGCGACCCCATGGACGGCAGCCTACCAGGCTCCTCTGTCCATGGGATTTTCCAGGCAAGAGTACTGGAGTGGGGTGCCATCGCCTTCTCTGTTGGTTTTTCATAGATGCAAACAATTGCAAGCATCATTCATTCCCACCTGCCAGTGGCTTCTGGATGGTAAGGGGAGGCAAACATCTGTAGAGAGGAAACAAATTCTAGAAAGCAGTGAATGATACAGTTGGTAAATGCTATGGGAGTAGCTTAGAGCAGACTGCAAAAGCATGAAGACAACAGAGAAGGTGAGCTGAGCCTGAAAGATGCTGATGTTGAATAGTGCTACATAATTTACTGAGTTCTGACTCTGGGCCAGGCTCTGTGCTAAGGTACATTCATCTTAGGTACAGGAATCTATCCCAGTCAACCCCTTCAGATATTTATTATTATTATTTTTTTAAGGTAAGAAGACTGAGGCTCAGAGAAGTTAATTAACTTGAAAAAACTTAACACATCTAGTGAAACGGCAAAGCTGCAACTCACATATCTACCAGTCTCCAAAGCCTCTTAGCTATTATAATACATACTTGAAGAAAGGGCTGGATTCTTCCGCTCTGGTCGCGAGTAGGCTCAAGAGATGGCAAAGGCATGAAAATGTCAGTGAGCACTTACAAAATAGAATTGTGGGATGTAGTGGTTAGGAGCTTGGGATCTGAAATCACACAAACTGGTTTTGAGTCACATTTCCTGGATGTCTATTCTTGAGAAATTAAATTCTCTAGACTTCTGTTACTGTAAAATGAGGAAACAAATATATCTACCTCACTGAGCTGTTGCAAGGAGTAAATGAACTAAAGTGTATAAAATGATTAGAAATTATTATCATTGTTATCATTTTTCCAGGAACTATCCAGGAAAACCCAGCTTAGATTTCAAGGGAAGAAGAAACAATTTATCATTCCTTTGTGCTAAAAGAGACAGACCAGGAAAGGCACAGAGATCCCTGAAAAGACTAAAGCAATTCTTGCCTATGCTTTTGGCAAAATAAGATCGGCACTGGCAAGGTCAGTATTCCCAGGAGTCTTGGCTTTGCAGATGGTTCTGCCTTAAGCTATAAACTGAATAAGGCTGTTATTAATCTTAAGAGTTTCCAATAAGGCTGTTGCCTCTGAGTTATGATTTGAAAAGCAACTGTAATATAAAATTAACTAGAGTTCACATGTATGTAACACTTCTCCATAATTAACACTTTGATACATCCACTGCACCAAAGCCTTGCTGGTTTGGCTAAGCCCTTCCCCCACTTCTTTTCCAAAGATGATGTTTTAGAATTAGATGTTGTTAGTGTTTAAAATGGAGGAATTAAACTTACTTATTTTATTCCCAGTGACCTGCAGAGACATGTTAAGCCCTTCTTTATGCAGGAAAATATATTCATGAACCGTGCACTCATGAACCTAACACAGAAATTTAATATAAAGGAGAGGAACTGCTATATTTAAAATGGGTAATCAACAAGGACCAACTGTACAGCACAGGCAGCTCTGCTCAGTGTTGTCATGTGGCAGCCTGGATGAGACGAGGTATATGATGGCTGAGTCCCTTTGCTCTCCACCTGAAAACTATCACAGCATTGTTTATTGGCTATGTCCAATATAAAAGAAACAGTTTTTTTTAAAAGAAGTGGGACTGCTGTTTAAGTTAGTCCAAACCTGGAGTTCTAGTTTCCTGTATAAAGGGAATGTGGTGGTGTGGCTATTGAGTCAAAAGATTTTAACCCTTCATACATCTGTTAGAAGAAAATGAATCTAAAATGCTAACATTCAACATAGTATCAGTTAAGCATCTTTAGGACTGTAAGGTGTCAGGCTTGTATGGTTCTTTGTGTTATTTTTTCTCTCTCCTGTTCTTCCACCAATTACCCTCTTTATCACATATAATAATAGCAATTATTTTATTACTACAAATTATTTAGTTAACACATAAATTTTTCATATGAAAGAATGTAATACAACCAATACTTTGGCCACCTGATGAGAAGAGGTGACTCATATGAAAAGACCCTGATGCTGGGAAAGATTGAGGGCAGGAGGAGATGGGGATGATGGAGGATGAGATGGTTGGATGGCATCACTAACTCAATGGACATGGGTTTGGATGGGCTCCGGCAGCTTGTAATGGACAGGGAGGCCTGCAGTGCTGTGGTTCATGGGGTCGCAAAGAGTCGGATACGACTGAGCGGCGACTGAGCGGCTGAACTGAACTGAATACAACCAAAAACCTATTGTTCCTGATGCATTTGTTTTCCATATCTCAGGTTTAAATCTTCATATTAGAAAAATACCAATGTAGTAAACTCATTCTCAGCACATATACAATAGACGTTGTCAGGAAGGCTTGGTAGAAGTGACGTCTAAAATGAAAAGCAAAGTAGGAGGATCCTTCCAGAACTAAACTACTCTGCAAACCCTTCTAATGCAGTTCCTTGTTTGGCTTCCTTTCTCCTCCTCAACTCTGCTGAACTCCATCCTACTCATCTTCTAGGGGTCAGATCCAGTATCGTCACATGTCACTTTCCCTCACACCTCTGCACCATTCCCTGGGTGGAATAAATTACTCCCTCATTTGGGTTTCCACTTGCACTTTAAAGACACTTCTTACAGCATTCATCACTCTTCCCTTAATTTAATGATCATCAATTCACAAGTATTTATGAGACATCGGGAGGGGGGATGTCTCTCTGCACAGGGTCCCTGTTCTTCCCAGAGGAGGAATCCACAATTTCATGCTGTCTGATAACTGCACACGTGATAAGAGATGGGAATCAGGAAAGACTTGGAAAATTGATCTGTAACAAAGATCTGTAAGATGTGAAAGAATCAGCTAGCTAAGAGAGTACAAAACAATCGTACTCTAGGTAGAGAGAGTACTGAATAGAAAGGTCCAGGGGTAAAAAAAGAATGTAAATGATGCTCTGGAGAAAAACATAGACAAGATCTTGGTGGAAAATATGGGGAAACTTCAAAGGTGAACTTAGAGAGGTAGACAGGGAACAGCTGGGAGAAAAGAGTACAGATTATGTTAAAGGGTTTGGACTTCATCCCCACAGTAACGTGTAGTCACCAGAGTTTCATACAAGGGAGTGACTTATCACATTTTGGTTTTAGCGACAGAGGATGAGATGGTTGGATGGCATCATCGACTCGGTGGACATGAGTTTGAGAAAACTGAGAGAGAGTGAAGGACAGGGAAGTCTGGCCTACTTGCAGTCCACAGGGTTGCGAAGAGTCNCCTGATGCTGGGAAAGATTGAGGGCAGGAGGAGATGGGGATGATGGAGGATGAGATGGTTGGATGGCATCACTAACTCAATGGACATGGGTTTGGATGGGCTCCGGCAGCTTGTAATGGACAGGGAGGCCTGCAGTGCTGTGGTTCATGGGGTCGCAAAGAGTCGGATACGACTGAGCGGCGACTGAGCGGCTGAACTGAACTGAATACAACCAAAAACCTATTGTTCCTGATGCATTTGTTTTCCATATCTCAGGTTTAAATCTTCATATTAGAAAAATACCAATGTAGTAAACTCATTCTCAGCACATATACAATAGACGTTGTCAGGAAGGCTTGGTAGAAGTGACGTCTAAAATGAAAAGCAAAGTAGGAGGATCCTTCCAGAACTAAACTACTCTGCAAACCCTTCTAATGCAGTTCCTTGTTTGGCTTCCTTTCTCCTCCTCAACTCTGCTGAACTCCATCCTACTCATCTTCTAGGGGTCAGATCCAGTATCGTCACATGTCACTTTCCCTCACACCTCTGCACCATTCCCTGGGTGGAATAAATTACTCCCTCATTTGGGTTTCCACTTGCACTTTAAAGACACTTCTTACAGCATTCATCACTCTTCCCTTAATTTAATGATCATCAATTCACAAGTATTTATGAGACATCGGGAGGGGGGATGTCTCTCTGCACAGGGTCCCTGTTCTTCCCAGAGGAGGAATCCACAATTTCATGCTGTCTGATAACTGCACACGTGATAAGAGATGGGAATCAGGAAAGACTTGGAAAATTGATCTGTAACAAAGATCTGTAAGATGTGAAAGAATCAGCTAGCTAAGAGAGTACAAAACAATCGTACTCTAGGTAGAGAGAGTACTGAATAGAAAGGTCCAGGGGTAAAAAAAGAATGTAAATGATGCTCTGGAGAAAAACATAGACAAGATCTTGGTGGAAAATATGGGGAAACTTCAAAGGTGAACTTAGAGAGGTAGACAGGGAACAGCTGGGAGAAAAGAGTACAGATTATGTTAAAGGGTTTGGACTTCATCCCCACAGTAACGTGTAGTCACCAGAGTTTCATACAAGGGAGTGACTTATCACATTTTGGTTTTAGCGACAGAGGATGAGATGGTTGGATGGCATCATCGACTCGGTGGACATGAGTTTGAGAAAACTGAGAGAGAGTGAAGGACAGGGAAGTCTGGCCTACTTGCAGTCCACAGGGTTGCGAAGAGTCAGATACGACTGAGCAATTGAGCAACAAACAGTCCTTTGGCAATTGAGAATGAAATGAACTACAGGGGTAAGCACAGACTCTGAAAGAACATTTAGCAGGTGGTGGTCGTGATTTATTTATGCATAGTTATTCTTCAGGTGCCTGAGCCCACATGAGGGTAAAACTGTCTCATTCATCTTTGCACTCACAGTACCTGTCACAAGGACCACCACGAAGTTTAGTTTAATTAACGCTGGTCCAGATCCAAGGAAAACACTGAGAATGAGGAACATATTTCACAATATCAACAAAGATGATTTATAAGAAGAGTTCTTATGGAAAATTTCTTTTGCTTTGTGAAAGTGCCTGAATGATTGTTTTGATTTCAGGTAAAAGTAAAAGTTTGGTGTAACAGTTAAGTAAACAATAAAGTTAAGTAAGTTTTCATTTAAGCCATGTTTTGAGATTTCATGATCCTTGCTGCTATTCATCATAGTCAAATAAAATCAAGTTTAATTTCATTCAGCACTGAGTAAGTTATCTTGCATTGTACTACTGTGATTGGATTTAGAGGACTTTGAAGGATGAGTTCAGCAAAGTAAGTTACTCAGTGCTATACAGTCTTAAATGCAGTGTTCTTTCTTTCTGGATTGAAAGTATTTTACAGCTACTATAGAATGAGGAGTTCCAATGTCATTGGACATGGGGGAGAAATATTAAACCAGCAGGAAATCACTGAGTTTTCAAGGTCAGACAGAGAAACCTCTGCCTAAAGTAGGCATTTGCTTCATCTGTACAGCATTAAAAAAAAACTGGTATGTAAAATTAAAGAAAAATACCCAGATCACTGGAGGGAGTGAGCTTTAGAGAAAGTGTATTTATAACTGAGAGCAAGCCTTTCTATTTTAGGTATATGTGAAACACATATACCTTATGCTATTGTTTCCTTGGTGACTGCTCTCAAAGGCCACGAATTTTTTAAAAACTATCATAAAAGCACCTGTGCAAAGTGTCAAACATGAGCAGAAATTTCTGTATATAGGATAAGAAATGAATAACCTCCTATTTAAAAAGAGACAGGACAATTTCTGTGTAAAGATTTATATAGACTAATATTACTTGAGTAAAAGCATGTAAAGTTTGAATATAATAAAGACTGGATATACAGTATAGTTCTATTATAATATCTTCTCTATGCTATAATATGGTATCATGTATCAATAATATAATAAATTACAGAACATATAAATTATTATTATTTTATCATTTAGATTCCTATTTTGAGTTCTGTTCCTGAGGTCAATGTTTAACTATATTTTTAAAATGATAAGATCTTGGAAGCAAGAGAGTGAGGTTGGCTAATGGAAATTAGTTAATCTAGCCCCAATGTATAGCCATATGCTATAGGTAAATCACCATGAAACACAGATCAGCAACTACTTCTTGAACCATAATCATGTGCAAGCTATTGTATTAACATTGAAGACAGTAAAATATGTATCTGTCAAACAAGGCTGCATATGCCATGTGCCAAAGGAGGAAACACACACACACACACACACACACACACACACACACACGGGAGAATCAAAGGGATGGTAGCATGAGGGCAAGGACTATGTCTGTCTGGCTCCTTGTTGAATCTCAGTGCCCAGTACAGAGGGGCCAGGCACAAAATAGACTCTGAATAAATATTCCTAATTAAATAAATGACTTCACCAGAAGAAAAGCCTTTATGATAAGGCTGGAACATGAAGGATGGCTAGGAGGGATTAAGAAAAGGCAGAAAGGTAGGAGAAATGAAGGAATAAATTGCAGACTGCAATATCTGGTGTGGAAGGTTTACCCTGGGGAACAAATGAATGCAAAGGAATGGTAAATTATGGTGACTTGACTGCCTAGATACTGATTTTACATTTTGTTAAAAACTTACTGAGAATCTGAGAAATATTTTTAAGAGAAGAGGAATGATGCAATTTTTTTAAAAAAAGATTAATCTTGTCATTATATGTAAGGCAGGATGAAGCAAAGAAACTAGAGGTTAGAGGTCCAGATATGGATCCATTATCAATGTTCAGATACAAAGAGATGAAGTTTGGATTAGGATGGAAGAATAGAAGTGCCTTTTTCTCTCCGAGTCAAAGAAAGGAAAGATGGGAAAGATGGGAAAAATTCTTTCCCATCATCATCATGCAATGTCTTGTCTTTACTGAGCATTTAGTATGTGCCGACGGTAAGGAGTCTGCCTGCAATGCAGCAGACCCAGGTTCAATCCCTGGGTCAGGTAGATCGCCTGGAGAAGAGAACAGCAACCCACTCCAATATTCTTGCCTGGAGAATCCATGGACAGAGGAGCCTGGAGGGCTACAGTCTATAGGGCCGCAAAGAGTTAGACACGACTGAGTGACTAACACTTTCACTTTTTAAAGTGCTTTGCAATGCAGCGTTTTACATGTATCCTTCCATTTCAGACCTAAAACAAGACTATGAGATATACATATGTATTATTCCTTATTTATAGATGAGAGAATTAAGGTGATGGGAGGTGAAGCTTCTCACTCAAAGTCACAGCGCTATGTAGGTGACATGGTCAAGATGTATTTGAGCCTGAAGTTTCTTATGGACTGANGACCTAAAACAAGACTATGAGATATACATATGTATTATTCCTTATTTATAGATGAGAGAATTAAGGTGATGGGAGGTGAAGCTTCTCACTCAAAGTCACAGCGCTATGTAGGTGACATGGTCAAGATGTATTTGAGCCTGAAGTTTCTTACGGACTGAAAGCACCACACTTCTCTCCAGCTGATCTGTGATGTGTGAAGAGTCCCCACAAGTGCTGATTGTTGAGAAGCAGTGAGAGAGAGAAGGGAAGGTTGAAGATAACACCCAATCCTGGTGCATGGGATGTTGGAAGAACATCAGTATCATCAACAAACTCGCTGGGATGAAAGGAATCATATGTGTACCCACATATGCGGGTGTGCTGTGCTAAGTAGCATCAGTTGTGTCCAACTCTTGGCAACCCCATGGACAGTAGCCCACCAATCTCCTCTGTCCATGGGATCCTCCAGGCAAGAATACTGGAGTGGATTGCCATGCCCTCTTCCAGGGGATCTTCCTGACTCAGGGATTGAACTCGTATCTCTTATGCTTCCTGCATTGAGAGGGGGGCTCTTTACCACTAGTGCCACCTGGTAAGCCCTGTGGTTAGATATAACAAGAGCTAATATTTTCAGGTCCCTGGTATAACCCAGGCACTATGCTAAATGATACTCATTTTCTTGTTTAATCCACAACATTATAAGTATTACAGAAAAGGAAAAAGAGTCTCAGAAAAGAACTATGAATTGTGTAATATTATATAGGTAGTAAAAAGGCAAGTTAGGACATAACACAGACACCATATCCCAGAGTCTATAAATCCAGTAATGATTCTGTAGCAGAAACACTCCAGTTTGTTTTTAGAGAAATCACACACTTGAGGGACAGCAGTACCATCTTTTCATTACCGATTGGTTGATTGGTTTATCTATCTTTAAAATTTACTACACAACTTCTTTGAAAACAATTTTCAAGCACTTTATAGAAATAAGACTTCAACAAAATAAGACTTAAGACATTTAAAATTAAGTAAATAGTACTTGTGTGAAAGTGTTAGTCACTTAGTGGTATCAGACTCCTTCGTGATCCCACGGACTGTAGCCTGCCAGGCTCCTCTGTCCATGGGATTCTCTAGGCAAGAATACTGGAGTGGGTGGCCATTCCCTTCTCCAAGGGATCTTCCTGACCCAGAGATTGAACAGGGTCTTCTGCATTGCAGGCGGATTCTTTACTATCTGAGCCACTTGCATATGCATATAAAGGTAGGTGCTCAAAAGGCAATAGTTTAAGTAAATAGTAACGGTGTACACATACACAGACTTTTGTTCAAACAGCAATAGTTTTCTTTGTGTGGTACATGATAAGAGGTCTTAATTTAAACTTAAGTATGGCTTTTCTTCTTCTTTTTATTAATTGCTTTAATATACAATCAGTTGTATGTTAAATTACACAATATAATATTGCATACTTAATATAATCCAAATGAATTAATATTCCTGAGGGAAAAAAAGAAGAAGAATTCATTGAGGAAAGTGGAGCAAAGAGAAATTAAGGGTAAACAACCAGCTGAAGCTAGGGGTGAAGCTGGAATACATTGTCATGCTTTCAACACACATCACGAAATGCTGGATTAACTCAAGCATAGAGATCTCATTTCTAAATATGAAATGCTTCAGAGTCAAACGCCTCTCCTCTCCACTGAAGAGAGAACCAGCCATTGGGCACTGAGAGTCACAGCACAATTTTCCACTCCACAAATCCTGACAATGGTGATCAAACAGAAGGAGAAGAAACTGTATGTAGGGCCCCTTCTTGTGAAGAACTCTTTAAACTCACAAGTCTTCCAAAATATGAACTACTATAGGAGGAAGTGTAATTTATCATTGACTTAATAACAATGTTATTTTTACCCCATATTAAACTCTGCAACATATTAACTCTATCTAAGTACTTAGAAATTTAAGCAAGATAATTTCACGTGTAAGCAATTTACATCTGAGAAACACACTTTTCCCCAGTATTTTCTTTGGCTTACCACCTACCCCATGGCACAGAAAGGAGCTACAGTTTCTCACTTAACATTTCAAAGTATTTCAATGTACAACTTTGTTACGAAAAGCAAACTCAAATGCGCAAATTATTTTTCTGCACACAGACCCACAAGGAAGGTTGTGAGATACAGTCTTTCCTCTCTGTATGGTAAGCAATCTTTGCTATTTTAAATCCTTGGAGGGCTGGCCTATAATATTCTAGATCATCATAGATTTTGTGCAGATAATTATGATAGTTCATCCACTTGCTCACCTCATACTGTGACAGATGAGTACTTCTATGACTACTAGCTATCTTTCTCCTCATTATTGCTGACCATTTAACTAGGCTGGCCACTGTGCTAGGCTATTTACATGCATTTTATTTTTAATGCTCTGAGGTGGGTGTACAAGTCATTTAGCCCAGCCTCAAATGTGTGACTTACGAATCCTCTTTACAACTCTCCCCACCGGGAGGAACTGCCATGTAGATAATGAACTGCAGGCTTGAAAAATGTAATGAGTGCTGTAGGAAGAGAGCAAGCTGCGCACTACCAGAACACAGAGAAGGAGGTCTAATTCCCTGGGGAGGGCCAGCCCTGCTAACAGAAGGGATGGCTGAGCGGAGTCTGGAAAGATGACAGAGGATTTGTCATGTGGTTGAAGAAATGAGGAAGAGCTGAATAAATGTCATATGAGAAGGTTTAGTAAGAATTACAGATATGCCAAGAATATTGCTTAACTGGAGTTAGGGGGAGGATAGACGGGAAAGAGAGAATTTTGAAAGGGCTCATTTTTGTATCTTTACTGAGCTTGTCTCTATTCTTACATCTCATTAAAATACTAAATTTTGGAGAGAAGCGTTCCACATGCTAAGCTATAGACTAAAAAACTGTTTAACAAAAATTCTATTGAAATCTTTCTGTAGGTCAAGCACAGTATGAACCACTGCACATATAGTCTCTCTCTAAAACACACTCATGATGTTGATATAATTTTCCCATTGCACAAGAGAAGAAATTAAAAGTTGAAAATTTGCACAACTATACAAAGTTTGTATGTCTATACCATTCATTGACTCAGTTGTTTCTCTAGAACCTACAATGTGTCTGACAGAATTTAAAATCAGGTCAGCCTGACTCAACATTCATTTTAACTAATACACAGCACTTGTCTTTCCTTTAGAATCAGAAAGGGAATATTTTTTTTTTTTTCCTTTTCTATAACTATTATTAGCTTTAAAATTCTCAGATGAATCAAAAACAAGTTCTGCTCTATAGAAATCAAAGCATAAGGTTGCAAACACATTTCTTTTATCCAGAGCATTTAAAAGATTTAACACAAGGTTGTGTATCATTATTGTAGCAATGCACTGAGCCCTGACTAAAGTAGTCACTTAGGGCATTTCACAGATAAATCCCAGTTTTCAGGGTGCTTATAACCTAGCAGTTAACGTTTTTCCTGTGTGAAATAGGGTAAGACAAGGGAGTACTTTACTCCTGCAAAACAGTGCACACAAAATAGCTATTAAGTCTTAAATGATCACATGAGATAGATAATTAGATAAGATGGTATTGGAAGCCTGAATCTAGGGCCGTGGTTGAAAAACTTCTTATAATGTTGATCTGACTGCTCCAGACAGAGTCTGACAAAAAACAACCGATGGTAGTAATCAGTAATATTTCCCTTGTATTCATTCAGATGGACTATCAGTGACTTAGTGAAGATGAATGACTGACCTTCATTCGGCTCTGAGCTGGCAAGTACTGACAGGGGAAGATTTATTCCAAGCTATTTGACTGTAAAGCCCATGTCTAAACTATCATTCAGGCCCTTGGCCTGAATGGAGGGTGGTAGTGAAAATTCCACCGAATAATGCAGGTGAAGTATTTAGCAACGTATGCATCAAGTAAGAGCTTTTTTTAAAAAGTTGGTTTATTCAACAAATGTCTATTGAACACGTAATAGCTGCTGAACACTGGTCTTCAGTTCAGTTCAGTTCAGTTGCTCAGTTGTGTCCGACTCTTTGCGACCCCATGAATCGCAGCATGCNTCCCCTGTTTTTCCATCTATTTCCCATGGAGTGATGGGACTGGATGCCATGATCTTTGTTTTCTGAATGTTGAGCTTTAAGCCAACTTTTTCACTGTCCTCTTTTACTTTCATCAAGAGGCTTTTTAGTTCCTCTTCACTTTCTGCCATAAGGGTGGTGTCATCTGCACTTGGCACTGAGTAAATAAATGAAAACAGACATATGTCTCCAGCTCATGGAGATAATGTATTAGTTTGGAGAGGCACACAATAAAGATAATAAGTAAGTACTCTGCTATATTATGACAAAGTTTTATGGGAAACTATAAAAGCACGGAAGGTGATGGGAAGTCTTTAGGTGGGTTCTGATTTTATATAACAGAAAGCCTAGACAAGCATGTGGTATCTGGCTGAAGATTGGATGGGGTGAGCCACTCAGACGCCTGGGCAGAAGTGTTCCAGGAGTGCAGGGCAAGTACAGGAGCTCTGCAGTGGGCACAGACATCCAAGTTCCAGGAACTGCAGGAGGACAGCCAGGCCGGAGGGAATGAGCAAACTAGGACAGCAGCCAAGTTGAGGGCAGGCATTAATGGGAGGGCAGTGGGTGCAAACCACACTGTACTTTTTCGGCCATTTTACATCGACTTGTGCTTTTACTCAGAGTGAGGTCCCACTGTAGTCTTTGACAGGAGGGGTGCCCTCATCTGACTTCAGTTTTAGCATCTCAGTAACTCCAGTGGTTAGAGTAGAAGAATTTGCATAAGAGTGGAAGTAAGGAGATTGCCTCTGTAAAAATACAGCTTAAAGATGGTGGTGATTTAGGTCAGGGTGGGAGCTGTAGAGTTAGTAAGAGGGACCAGATGTAAACTGCTGTTAATCCTTTCTAAATTGGTGTTTGGTCAAAATTACAACCAATCAGTTGCTAAGCTGAGATATAAAGTCACATAGGGTTAACTCATGTATTAAAGAGTGCACTATATTATTTGTCTGTGAAATTTATTAAGCTCCCACTGGACTGGGAATATCCCCTGGAGAAGGAAATGGTAACTCATTCCAGTGTTCTTGCCTGGAAAATTCCATGGACAGAGGAGCCTAGTGAGCTATAGTCCATGGGGCTGCAAGGAATCTGAAGTGACTAAGTAAACACCCTGAGAAAGGCATTATGCTAGGCACTGCAGCTATCCCCAGCACTTGGAGAGCTTAAATCTATTAAGAGGACAGTACACCACAACTATAAAGTGGAAGCAAGGACAGATTTTATTTTCTTGAGCTCCAAAATCACTGTGGACAGTGACTGCAGCCATTAAATTAAAATATGCTTGCTCTTTGGAAATGAAGTTATGACAAACCTAGATAGCGTAATAAAAAGCAGAGATATCACTTGGCTGACAAAGGTCCGTATAGTCAAAGCTATGGTTCTTCCAGTAGTTATGTACAGATGTAAGAATTGGATCACAAAGAAGGCTGAGAGCCAAAGAATTAATGCTTTCAAATTGTGGTGCTGGAAAAGACTCTTGAGAGTCCTTGGATTGCAAGTAGATCAAACCAGTCAATCCTAAAGAAAATCAACCCTGAATGTTCATTGGAAGGACTGATGCGTAAATTGAAGCTCCAGTACTTTGGCCACCTGATGGGAAGAGCTGACTCACTGGAAAAGACCCCGATGCTGGGAAAGATTGCAGGCAAAAGGAGAAGAGGGTGGCAGAGTGTGAGATGGTTAAACAGCATCACCAACTCAATGGATATGAATTTGAGCAAACTCTGGGAGACAGTGAAGGATAGAGGAGACTGGTGTGCTGCAGTCTATGGAGTCACAAGAGACAGACATGACTCAGCAACTAAACAATAACAATGTATCCAGTCTATAAGCTAGTATGCAATAGTTATAACATACATACCTAGATATAATGACCAATGAGACTAGCTGCACTTCAAGATGTATCATTGAGTCAAAAAAGCAAGATGAATGAAACACAAAGTGTAATTTTTAATAAACACACACATACACTTCTCTGTGCACAGGTATGTATATGAAATCACAGAACATTTTGGAAAGATGGCTGAAAGGTTCCACTTTGTTCAGGAATCAAAATGGCTTCCTATGGAATTTCTTGGCAATCCAATGTTCAGGACTGTGTGCTCTCACTGCTGACAGCCTGGGTTTAATCCCTGGTTGGGGAGCTAAAATGCCACAAGCCACGTGGTCTGGCCAACCCCCACAAAAACAACAAACAAAAACAAAATGGTATCCTACATGCTTCCTATCATTTACTCCAAACCCTCCGGGGATCACTCAACCCCTCCCTTCTCAAATGTGGGTTAGTCTGCAGGCCATTCTCCAGAGCTGTGTGGCCACTGCAAGAAACACTGTGTCATCCTCTGTGGGATAAGCCCCACCCTGACGACAACTCAGACAATGACANTGCTTCCTATCATTTACTCCAAACCCTCCGGGGATCACTCAACCCCTCCCTTCTCAAATGTGGGTTAGTCTGCAGGCCATTCTCCAGAGCTGTGTGGCCACTGCAAGAAACACTGTGTCATCCTCTGTGGGATAAGCCCCACCCTGACGACAACTCAGACAATGACATGCTTTAATCTGTCTCTGGGAAAGCTGAGACCCTCAGAGTGGACAGGTCAATCCTGGGTGAAAAAAAAAATCTCTTCTGTTTCTTTCCTGTCTCCTAGGATTTTCCTCGAGGGTTGAGGGTGATGAAGCCTCCTTCTGGCCTCTTTTCTCATACTCCTTTGTCACCAACTTCTGGCCCAGTGCTTCACTCCACTCAGCCTTCCAAAGAAGCGTAAACATGATAAACCACTCCTGCCAACATGCTGCCAGATAGTTTGTGTTTACAGATGCTCCCATCCCCCTGGTACATGAGTTTTATTTTGAAAAGGGAACTTGGTGGCTCCCTCAGGAAGCCTTTTAAAGAGTGTAAACAGTAGTCACCAGGATAAGTAAGGGATGTTTCTGGGCAGACAGACGTCCATGCTGATTATTTCTTATGATCTGTGGAGCTTACTTTGAACTCTTCATTCACCTCTCTTTGCACACTTTTAAGAATGTGATGCTCTGCTATATTTAAAATGGATAACCAACAAGGTCCTACTGTACAGCACAGGCAACTCTGCTCAATGTTAAGTGGCAACCTGGATAGGAGGGAAGTTTGGGGGAGAATGGATACATGTATATGAATCCCTCTGCTGAACACCTGAGCTTATCACAGGATTGTTAATAGACTATACTCCAATATAAAATAAAAAGTTAAAAAAAAATGAAAAGGGGTTTAGGAGATGTAAGCATTGAGGGAGATTTTATAGGAGAAAATTAGTGTTACCCATAAACCGCTGTACATAAACTCAGTTATCAAAATGAATAATATTAACTCTTGTTTATTCTTTTGTTTGCTTTCCCTACTGTTCTTTTCCCCTTGCAGTTAATCTTTAATGTATATGTCTTTATCTATCTTTATTTAACTTTGCATATCTATTCTTTCTTTCCTTTCCCCTTAACATATTTGTTAGTTTTATTTTCATTGCTTTATTCCCCAATTGGCACCTTGCTTTAGTTCTGTTTTCCAGTTTGTGCTTTAGTTAGTTTTGTTCTGATAGATATAATTTTTGGTTTCCTTTGCTCACCAGGTCGATTTACTGTACTTTATTTTTGCTGGACTGTTCTGATTTTGCTTATGGGTGTATATGTATATGTGTACATTCTATTATTTTAATTATTATTTGTCTGATGTAACTGCCATTTGTCTGGGGTTCATCTTTGGTTTCTCATTTTTGGATATTTGTTTTAATCTCACTTAACACCATAACAAACCACTTGTTGAATCTTCATCCCTGACTAGAGATCAAGCCTTGAACCTTTGGAGTGGGAGCACTGACTCCAAGACACTAGATTATCAGAGAACTAACCCTAGGGAGTATCAAATAGTGAGAACTCACACAAAGGAAACCACTTCAATAGAAGACCCCATATCACCCAACCACCAGTAGCACCCTGTGCAGGAAGCCTTATATAAATAACAAACAAAACAAAAACACAAACCCAATCATCAGCAGACAGTATTACCACCTCACTCTGCCTTGCCCATCAGAGGAAAAACAAACAAAAACTCAGCACAAATCTCACCCTATATGAAGCTTACACAAAGCACTGGACCACCTTAGGAGGGCAGAATCCAAAAAAAAAAAAAAAAAAAGAATTCAAACTTGAAGCCTGAGAAAAGAGGACCTCAAACAAAAATAAGTTAAAAAAAATAATGAAAAGGCAGAGAAATACTGTACAAATTAAGGAACAAACTAGAAACACAGAAGTACAAGTAAATGAAGAGGAAACAGGCAAACTACCTGAAAAAGAATTCAGAATAATGATAGTAAAGCTGATCAAAAACCTTGAAAACAGAATGGAGAAAATGCAAGAATCAATTAACAAAGACCTAGAAGAATTAAAGAATAAACATAAAGAGACAAACAACACGATTACTGAAATTAAAAATACTCTAGAAGGAATCAATAGCAGAATATCTGAAGCAGAAGAACGAATCAGTGAGCTGAAAAATAAAATGGTGACAATAACTTCTGAAGAGCAGAATAAAGTAAAAAGAATGAAAAGAACTGAGGACAGTCTCAAAGACTTCTGGGACAATATCAAACACACCAACATTCAAATTATAGGGATCCCAGTCCATGGGGTCACTAAGAGAAGGACATGATGGAGCGACTTCACTTTCACTTTTCACTTTCATGCATTGGGGAAGGAAATGGCAACCCACTCCGGTGTTCTTGCCTAGAGAATCCCAGGGGCGGGGAAGCCTGGTGGGCTGCCATCTATGGGGTTGCACAGAGTTGGATATGACTGAAGTGATTTAGCAGCAGCAGCAGAAGAAGAAGAAGAGAAAAAGAAAGGGGATGAGAAAATATTTGAAGAGATAATAGTTGAAAATTTCCTCAACATGGAAAGGAAATAGTCAATCAAGTCCAAGAGGCACAAAGAGTCCCATACAGGATAAACCCAAGGCGAAACACACCAAGACACATACTAATCAAACTAACAAAGACTAAACACAAAGAAAGAATATTAAAAGCAGCAAGGGAAAGGCAACAAGTAACATACAAGGGAAACCCCATACCTTTAATAGCTGATCGTTCAGCAGAAACTCTGCAGGCCAGAAGGGAATGGCAGGATATATTTAAAGTACTGAAAGGGGAAAATCTACAACCAAGATCATTGTACCTGGCATGGATCTCATTCAAAATTGATGGAGAAATCAAAAGCTTTCCAGAAAAGCAAAAGTTAAGAGAAGTGAGTACCACCAAACCAGCTTTACAACAAATGTTAAAGGGACTTATATAGTCAAGAAATACAAGAAGAGGGAAAAGCTACAAAATCAACCCCAAACGATTAAGAAAATGGTGATAGTAACATATATATCAATAATTACTTTAAATGTAAATGGATTAAATGCTCCAACCAAAAGACACAGACTGGCTGAATAGATACAAAAACAAGACCCATACATATGTTGTCTACAAGAAACCCACCTCACACCTCAACACATATAGGCTAAAAGTGAGAGAATGGAAAAATATATTCCATGTAAATGAAGCAAAAGAAAGTTGGAGTAGGAATCCTCATATCAGACAAAATAGATCTTAAAGAAGATCACAAGAGATAAGGAAGGACACTACATAATGATCAAGGGATCAATCCAAGAGGAAGACATAATAATTGTAAATATCTATGCACCCAACAGAGGAGCACTTCAATACATAAGACAAACACTGACAGACATAAAAGGAGAAATTGACAGTAACACAATAATAGTAGGAGACTTTAACACCCCACTCACACCAATGGACAGATCATCAAGCAGAAAATTAATAAGGAAACACAAGTTTTAAATGATACATTAGATGAGATGGATCTCATTGATATCTTCAGGACATTCCATCCAAATGCAGAATAATACACCTTCTTCTCAAGTGCACATGGAACATTCGCCAGGATAGCCCACACTTGAGTCACAAATCAAACCTCAGGAAATTTAAGAAAATTGAAATCGTATCAAGCATCTTCAACCACAACACCATGAGATCAGGTATCAATTACAAGAAAAAACTGTAGGAAACACAAACACATGGAGATTAAACAACACATTTATAAATAACCAACAGGTTACTGAAGAAATCAAAAGGGAAATCAAAACATTTCTAGAAACAAATAACAATGAAAACACGACAACTCAAAACCTATGGGATTTAGCGAAAGCAGTTCTAAAGGGAAATTTATAGCAATACAATCCTACCTCAAGAGACAAGAAAAGCGTCGAATAGACAACCTAACTTTACACCTAAAACAACTGGAAAGAGAAGAACAACCCCCCAAAATTAGTAGAAGGAAATAAATCTTAAAGAAATAAATGAAAAAGAAATGAAAGAAACAATTGTAAAGATTAATAAAACTAAAAGTTGATTCTTTGAGAATATTAACAGAATTGACAAACCTTTAGCCAGACTCATCAAGAAAAAAAGACAGAAGAATCAAATCAACAAAATTAGAAATGAAAAAGGAGAGGTTACAACAGACAATGCAGAAATACAAAGGATTATGAGACTATTATGAACAACTGTATGGCAATAAAATGGATAACCTGAAAGAAACAGACAGATTCTTAGAAAAGTTTAATCTTCCAAGACTGAACCAAG
The DNA here is from genome assembly GCA_006410615.1 of Neotragus moschatus. Taxonomy (NCBI): domain Eukaryota; kingdom Metazoa; phylum Chordata; class Mammalia; order Artiodactyla; family Bovidae; genus Neotragus; species Neotragus moschatus. The sequence continues at coordinate 4,500,756 of SJYA01001296.1, read as the reverse complement.
AAGAAATAGAAATTATGAACAACTCAATTACAAGTACTGAAATTACAACTGTGATCAAGAATCTTCCAAAAAACAAAAGCCCAGGACCAAATAGCATCACAGAAGAATTCTATCAAACATTTAGAGAAAAGCTAATGCCTATGGTTCTAAAACTCTTTAAAAAAACTGCAGAGGAAGGAACGCTTCCAAACTCATTCTATAAAGCCACCATCACCATGATACCAAAACCAGACAAAGACAATTTACAAAAAAACTATAGGCCAATATCACTGATGAACCTGGATGCAAAAATCCTCAACAAAATTTTGGCAAACAGAATTCAGCAACACATCAAAAAGCTCATACACCATGATCAAGTTAGGTTTATTCCAGGGATGCAAGATTCTTCAATATATGCAAATCAATCAATGTGATATACCATATTAACAAATTGAAAGATAAAAACCATATGATAATCTCAATAGATGCAGGAAAAGCCTTTGACAAAATTCAGCAGCCATTTATGATTAAAACTCTTTAGAAAATGGGCATAGAAGTAACCTACCTCAACATAGTAAACGCCATATATGATAAGCCTACAGCAAACATTATTCTCAATAGTGAAAAACTGAAAGCATTCCCCCTAAGATCAGGAACAAGACAGGGTGTCCACTTTTACCACTATTAGTCAACCTAGTTCTGGAAGTTCTACCTATAGTATTCAGAGAAGAAAAAGAAATAAAAGGAATCCAGGTGGGAAAAAAAGAAGTAAAACTCTAACTGTTTGCAGATGACATGACACTGTACATAGAAAACTCTAAAGATAGTATCAGAAAATTACTAGAACTAATCAGTGAATTTAGCAAAGTTGCAGGATACAAAATCAATACACAGAAATCACTTGCATTTCTATACAATAACAATGAAAAAATCAGAAATAAAAATTAAAGAATCAATCCCATTCACCATTGCAACAAAAAGAATTAAATATCTAGGAATAAACCTACCGAAGGAGACAAAAGAACTATACATAGAAAATTACAAGACACTAATGAAAGAAATAAAAGATGACATAAACTCATGGAGAGATATTCTATGTTCCTTGGTAGAAAGAACCAATTTGTGAAAATGACTATACTACTAAACATAATCTGCAGATTCAGTGTGATCCCTATCAAATTACCAATGGCATTTTTCACAGTACTAGAACAAAAGTTTTCACAATTCATATGGAAACACAAAAGACCCCGACAGCCAAAGCAGTCTTGAGAAAGAAGAATGGAGCCGGAGGAATCAACCTTCCTGATTTCAGATTATACTACAAAGCTACAGTCATCAAGACAGTATGGCACTGGCACAAAAACAGAAATATAGACCAGTAGAACAAGATAGAAAGCCCAGAAATAAACCCATGCACCTATGGGTACCGTATTTTTGACAAAGGAGGCAAGAATATACAATGGGACAAAGAAAGTCTCTTCAATGAATGGTACTGGGAAACCTGGACAGCTACATGTAAAATAATGAAATTAGAACACTCCCTAAAACCATACACAAAGATAAATTCAAAGTGGATTAAAGACCTACATGTAAGACCAGAAACTATAAAACTCTTAGAGGAAAACATAGGCAGAACACTCGATGACATAAATCAAAGTAAGAAAGATCCTCTGTGACCCACCTCCTAGAAATAAAAACAAAATAAAACAGAAATAAAAACAAAAGTAAACAAGTGGGACCTGATTAAACTTAAAAGCTTTTGCACAGCAAAGGAAACTATAAGCTAGGTGAAAAGGCAACACTCAGAATAGGAGAAAATAATAGCAAATGAAACAACTGAAAAAGCATTAATTTCCAAAATATACAAGCAGCTCATACAACTCAATGCCAGGAAAACAAACCCAATCAGAAAGTGAGAAAAAGAGCTAAACAGTCATTTCTCCAAATTAGATGTACAGATGGCTAATGAACACATGAAAAGATGCTCAATATTGCTCATTAGAGAAATGCAAGTCAAAACTATAATGAGATATCACCTCACACTGGTCAGAATGGCCATCATCAAAAAGTCTACAAACAATAAATGCTGGAGAGGATGTGGAGAAAAGGGAACATTCTTGCACTGTTGGTGGGAATGCAAATCGATACAGCCACTGTAGAAGATGGTATGGAGATTTCTTAAAAAACTAGGAATAAAAGCACCAGAGCCTGGTGGGCTGCCATCTATGGGGTCGCACAGAGTCGGACACAACTGAAGTGACTTAGCAGCAGCAGCAGCAGCATGACCCAGCAATCCCCCTCCTAGGTATATACCCTGAGGAAACCAAAATTGTGGAAAAGACACATGTATCACAATTGTTCATTGCAACATTATTTACAATAGCTGGAACATGGAAGCAACCTAGATGTCCATCAACAGATGAATAGATAAGAAGTTGTGGTATATATACACAATGGAACATTACTCAGCCATTAAAAAGAATGCATTTGAGTCTGTTCTGATGAGATGGATGAACCTAGGACCTATAATACAGAGTGAAGTGAGTCAGAAAGAGAAAGATAAATTTCATATTCTAACACATATACATGGAATCGAGAAGAATGGTACTGAAGAACTTATTGACAGGGCAGCAATGGAGAAACAGACACAGAGAACAGACATGGACATGGGGAGAGGGTGAGATGTATGGAAAGAGTAACATGGAAACTTCCATTACCATTTGTAAAAGAGCCAATGGGAATTTGCTGTATAGCTCAGGAAACTCAAACAAGGCTCTGTATCAACCTAGAGGGGTGGGATGGGGAGGGAGATGGGAGGGAGGTTCAAAAGGGAGGGGATATATGTATACCTATGGTTCATTCATGTTGAGGTTTGGCAGAAAACAGCAAAATTCTGTAAAGCAATTATCCTTCAATTAAAAAAACTCTCCACCTTCTCCACTGTACACAGATTAAGTGTTACTGTTATTATTAACATTCTCACCTCCTCCATGGTACATACATTAGGAAATGCTATTAATAAACCCCCATTCTCCAGCCCTGCTCATTCTGTCACTGGGAAGATATTTGCATGAACTGTGCTAGGCTTAAAAGACCAAGGATTTTTAATCGTCCTTGTTCCTGGCACTGCCTAGCATTCTTTCTCTCTCTTTCTCCTCCTTCTTTTTTTAAACAAGTTTATAAACTTACAAAGTGCTTGAACATGCTTTATTTAACTTCACAATGAGACTCTGAGATAGATACTACGCTCCCCACTTTACAGATGACAACACTGAGGCTAGGGAGCATGAAGTTGGTGCTACAAAGCTGGGATGTAACCTAAGTTGTCCTCTTCTAAAGTCTGTGTTCATGTATCCCAACCCAAGCCTAGACTTTCTCTCCTACAGCCTCTCCCAGAAGAGGGGAGTGTTTTCCCTCTTTCTGCTCAAGGATACTGGAGGCACTGGTTGAACAAGAGGGAGCGGGGGAAGAAGCCCTGGTACTGCTTGTACTGTTCACACCTGTGGGGGGGTACTCCACGTGGGAGCCTGTGTGCACCTGTGCCTCTTAAGTGAGGCACTGGGCTGGAAGATGGTGACATAGGAGGGAGAGAAAAGAGGCCAGAAGGAGGCTCCAGTCACCCTCAAACCACCGGTATGTGTATCTGTTTCTGTGTCCTTCTCTCAAGTAGAATTCTTTTTCCCCAAATAGAATGCCCCTTCCTGCCTCAGGGCCTTTACACCTTCATTCCCTCTGTTGAGGTCCTCTCTTCTTTAGAGTCTAATGATACCAAGTCAAATGTAACTGACTCAAGGATGCTGCTGTAGGTTGAATTGTGCTCCCTAAGAAAGATATGGTCAAGTCCAAATGTCCAGTACCTATGACTATGACCTTTCTCATGAAATAGCATCACTGCAGATGTAATCAGTGAGGTCATACTGGATTAGGGTGAGCCCAATTCAAGAACTAATATCCTTTTCAAGAAAAGAAAAATTTACCCACAAACACACATATGCACACAAAGGAGAGAAGGCCTGGACAATGGAAGCTGAGACTGGCGTGACTCCCCTACAAGCTAAGGAATACCAAGCATTGGCAGCAACCCCCCGCAGCTAGAAGAGACACAGCCTCCAGAAAGAGCCAACTCTACTACTAACTTGATTTCTGATTGTTGGCCTCTAGAACTGTAGCAGGATACATGTCTGTCATCTTTGCCACCAAGTTTGTGGTCATCACGGCTGCCTCAGGAAATCACAACAGAAGCAGTCTTGGCTTTTCCAGAACAGGCCAGGCCCATCTAGTGCAGGTTTTCACAGCATCAGCTATTTTCTTGTAAATAGAACTGTATCACAGCCTGTGGTTCCATGTTTGTTTTTGGATCAATATTTATACCTCACTAAAATGGAAGCCCTATGAGGATGGATAGTTTTGGGTTTTGATCACTAGTGAGGAAAAAAAAAAAAAAAAAACAGTAGTGACTAGCATAACAACAGCACAGTATACAATGAATATTTTTTAAATGGAAGAGTGAATGGATTGAGGGTTGACTAGAACAGAGAACTGTACTTGTCGTTTTGGCCTGGGGGTATGGAAAAAGCATCTATCTGAAAACAAAATGAAGCGCGCGCGCTCTCTCTCTCTAACTCTCTTATTTTGCTCTCTCTCTCTCAATCTTGGTCTGATTTCTTGCTTTTGTCAAGTTAGATTCACAACATTTGTCTTTTTAAAAGTCTGTGGGGACTGATAAGACTGACAAAATGGTTCATGATAACAGGAAAAACTGTCAACACCAAGGCTGATGATAAATACAGGAAAACTGTGAAAAAATAAAAACACATGATTTCTTTTAAGTTAGAGACAGTGGATGCTTTTCTTTCACTGTCTTATTAAATAGTACAATAACAATTATTCATACCATCAACTTTGTATACAATTGAAAATGGTATATGATTTTTACTTAATGAAAATAGAAGTCATATATATAGTTTCCTATCCTTAGTGTTAGCTATTTAGAAACATCATCACATACTCATATATCTTAAACAGTACAGGAAGATGATGCTGCATAATTTTTTTTTAAAAAACACTTTTATTTTTGTACTTTACAATACTGTATTGGTTTTGCCCTACGTTGACATGAATCCACCACAGGTGTACATGAATTCCCAACCCTGAGCCCCCCTCCTACCACCCTCCCTATATCATGTCTCTGGGTCCTNGATCAGTCCTGAGTGTTCACTGGAAAGACTGATGTTGAAGCTGAAACTCCAATACTTTGGCCACCTGATGGGAAGAGCTGACTCATTGGAAAAGACCCTGATGCTGGGAAAGATTGAAGGCAGGAGCAGAACGGGACGACAGAGGATGAGATGGTTGGATGGTATCATTGACTCAATGGACATGAGTTTGGGTAAACTCCTGGAGTTGGTGATGGACAGGGAGGCCTCGCATGCTGTGGTCCATGGGGTCACAAAGATTTGGACGTGACTGAGTGAGTGAACTGAACTGAACCGAACAGATATATGTGGAATCTAGAAAGATGGTACTGATGAACCTATTTGCAGAGCAGCAATGGAGACATAGACATAGAGAAGAGACTTATGGATATGGCTTGGCAGGGAGGAAGGAGAGGGTGGGATGTATGGAGAGAGTAACATGGAAACATACATTACAACATGTAAAATAGTTAGCCAATCGAAATTTGCTGTATGACTCAGGGAACTCAAACCGGGGCTCAGTGACAACCTAGAGGGATGGGACAAAGGAGGGAGGTAGGAGGGATGTTCAAGTGGGAAGGGACATGGATAAACCTATGGCTGATTCATGTTGATGTTTGGTAGAAACCAATACAATACTGCAAAGCAATTATCCTTCAATTAAAAATAAATAAACTTTAAAAATAATGCTGCTATGAACACTGAGGTGCATGTATTTTTTCAAATTATAGTTTTGTCTGGGTATATGGTAACTTTATATTTAGTTTTTCTGAAGAACTTCCATACTGTTCTCCATTGTGGCTACACCAATTTGCATTCCCACCAACAGTGTACAAGGGTTCTCTTTTCTCCACATCAGCACTTGGACTCACATATAATAATTTTTATACTAAATTTGCCAGTTTATAAACAGCTACTAATGCAATTAAATCAAAATGCTAACACAAGCTTAAACAAAGAAAGCTTCCCTGGTGGCTCAGAGGTTAAAGCATCTGCGGGAGACCTGGGTTTGATCCCTGGGTCTAGAAGATCCCCTGGAGAAGGAAATGGCAACCCACTCCAGTATTCTTGTCTGGAGAATCCCATGAACGGAGGAGCCTGGTGGGCTACAGTCCACGGNTGCTAACACAAGCTTAAACAAAGAAAGCTTCCCTGGTGGCTCAGAGGTTAAAGCATCTGCGGGAGACCTGGGTTTGATCCCTGGGTCTAGAAGATCCCCTGGAGAAGGAAATGGCAACCCACTCCAGTATTCTTGTCTGGAGAATCCCATGAACGGAGGAGCCTGGTGGGCTACAGTCCACGGGGTTGCAAAGAGTCGGACAGGACTGAGCAACTTCACTTTCACTTTCAAACAAAGAAAAGCCTATACAATTGCTTGAGAGAATAAAAAAGAAAAGAAAATGGCACCAATTGCCAAGTTTTCTCAATACTTATGGAATGAGCAGAACACTGCAGGGCCCCCACCAAGCAGTTAATGATTAGGCCAAGAGAGGCAGACACTCAGCGTCTGGTGCACACTCGAGTTGTTTTACAAATACTATAATTACTACCAGACAGAAAGCTAACTGTGTGATGACCAGATGCTGCCACAACATAAGCTGCTCCATCTTGTGCAGTACTGAATCTATGGCTAGTACAATTCGAAGAACTGGCCTCAAGAGAGCAGGATTAAGATCACTACTCACAATAATTTATATCTGTGTGGGTATCAAAATAATTGCAGCTTGCTTTGCCCATAATGTAAGTGGGCAACGAAAGGTCAGTAAAGAGATGTCACAGACCCATGTCAGCACCTTCCACTCTGAGCTTCCCTGGTGATCCAGTGGTTAAGAATCCACCCACCAATGTAGGGGAACAAGTTCGATCCCCAGTCTAGCAAGACTCCACATGCCACATGAAAACTAAGCCTGCATGCTGCAACTCCTGAAGCCTGCAGGCCCTAGAACTCATGCTCCTCAACAAGAGCAGCTATCGCAATTAGTGGCCTGAACACCTCAACTTGAAAGTAGCTGCCACTCACTGCAACTACAGAAAGCCCACATGCAGCATTGAAGATGCAGCCAAAAATAAAATAAAGAGCCCTATGTCAGTGTAAAGGAGTTATAAAAGACAGACCTTACCCCTAATTCCATGAAAATGGATTGATGTTCTGACAAGTGGGGATTTCTACACAGGACTTTGCGGGAAACTACCTTCAGCCAGAAGCTCCTTTGCTTGTCACTTTAGCAAAGCTATCTTGTAACTAACTTTTAACCAGGCACTCCCATGCTCTACTCATCTCCAGCCAAGCACTTTTCAAATCTTTTAATCACACAATATCAGCCTAACTTGTCAGTTCTTTCCATAGACCAAAGAAGTAGGTATGAAGAATAAGTAATTAACAGATGACCAGATGTCTTCCTTAGCTTCTCTTTCGGTGATTTCCAGAACAAATTGTGTGACCAACCTGTGTGAGCAAGATAACATCTAGGGGACTATCACAAGATGTCAACAAGCCTGCAGGCAATGGAAGGATGCCGATGATTGTGATGCCCTATCTCAATGGTTACCTGAGATTATTTCCCTGTTTCCCTTTAAAAGTTTCATGGCTGAGCAGAATCTTCACCGTTTTTAGGGTATGCTAAATCCAGCATCTCTCCAGATTGCTGGCATTCTGATTAAAGCGCCTTTCCTTTCTATTGATATTTTGAGTATGTATTAATAATTGATTTTGTAAGCAGTGAGCAGCAGGACACCCACCTGCTAAGACTCCACAAGGAAGAAGACTCTCAAGGATGCAGGCTTTTCCCCTTAGATTCAAGGTAAGTGAAATTTATAATGGTTTCTTACAGTCTGCAGTTTGGCTACAGCAGTTCCTGTAGTTCCTCTCCAGACGAGAGTATTAGAGGCCCTGGAATCCCTCCTATGGCGTTATCTAATGGAAACAGCACCTACCAACTGCAGCAGCCCTAGCCTGTGGCCTGGGCCCAGGTGTGTATGCTCCTCCCTAGCTTCTGACCTGCAAGCAAGGCTTGTTTCTCTCTTCCCCTATGTTATAGAAGTGGAAGGTCTATCTTTGTAGGGGTAGAGGGAGAGGGAGGGGAAAGAAAGAAAGAGAAAGCTCAGGGGATTTGGGATTTTTTTTCATTTATTCTCATATAATGCACACTGATTTATAGGAATTGAGGACTTACTAGACTTGAGATACAAATTATATAAAATCAAAACTATTTTTCTGGAAAAGTTATGCTGAATAATACATAATTATACTGTATATTTTAAAGCCACAATGGATCCAGTATCTAAAATCTGAATATAATATTATGTTAATTTGCTTCCATGTTAAAGGAGAGACAAAAGTGAAACAATATTCTATGGCGATCTTCCCAATATACAGGCTGTTACCTGTCTTAACTTTTCTTATCTCAATAAAGGTTAGGTAATTACAAAAACAATGTTAAGACAACTCCCTGTGGAAGTTGGACAAAACTTAGTAAGCAGATAATGAATGTCAGCCATGCTTAAGACTTGTTTCTACATGAAATGAGGTTTATTGAGATTGACATGCTGCATAGCTTCAGGGGATGTCACTGGTGTATGACATTCAGTGACATTTGCATAGCACTGTGCAAAGTGGTGATACAAAAATGTATGCAGTGTGGTCTTTCATTGGTGCATTGTGGTCCACAAAATAATGACTACATTTCAGCATTAAAAGCTCTTTGCAAACTGGCCCAAACTTGATTTATAACCATCTGTGTAATCTAACATGTGGCTGTAAAAGACCTATTTGCTACTCATCTCATCTTTTGCTGTAACTAGCCTGCCCCTCTTGTCTTTGCTCACGGTAATGTGATGCCCATCTAATAGAGCGGGTAATACATGCATACCCAACTAAGACATATGGTAGGAAAAACACTAAGGCACATCAAGTTTGGGTATTGGTAAAAGAAATTAAAAGAGAATAGAGCTGGAAAGGTAATTTAGGCCAAAGGCCTTATTTAGTAGAATTTGCTAATGGTTTGAATAGGTGCATGATATGAGCAGAGTTGTATATTAGTAAGACAAATGGGTTTGCTAAGAAAATTATTATAATTGTTAAATAAGACCGAATCGGGATCTAGTTACAATGGATATGGAGAACAATAGATGTAGTGAGATTTCCAGGCTAAGGAAAGGTAATCGACAGACACATTCTAGGAAGATGTCTACATTGGTAAAAAGACAATTAGAGAAAGAGTCTTAAGATTAAAACCATGATTAAAGAGAGTGGGTAGAAAGACGAGTGAGGTGGAAATAGGGCTGAGGGGCTTGGGTAATAGAAATTAAGGAGAATTTCTTTTCCATCCATACAGTGAGCTAGTTTTCTTGGAAGTTTTACCCACATAAAAATTACCTAAAATTTACAGATCAACAACAATATCAGCAGCNAATAAAACCATGATTAAAGAGAGTGGGTAGAAAGACGAGTGAGGCAGAAATAGGGCTGAGGGGCATGGGTAATAGAAATTAAGGAGAATTTCTTTTCCATCCATATAGTGAGCTAGTTTTGAAGTTTTACCCACATAAAAATTACTTAAAATTTACAGATCAACAACAATAGCAGCAGTCAATAACAGAATAAAAATGGGATGCCAGAAATGTAAATAAATACCACAGATGGCTTTATCCTAGGAACATNGAAATTAAGGAGAATTTCTTTTCCATCCATATAGTGAGCTAGTTTTGAAGTTTTACCCACATAAAAATTACTTAAAATTTACAGATCAACAACAATAGCAGCAGTCAATAACAGAATAAAAATGGGATGCCAGAAATGTAAATAAATACCACAGATGGCTTTATCCTAGGAACATCTGCCAAAATGTGGTGACTATTGGGCACTGGGGACCAGAAATAAACCCTAGTGTTTGCCACAAGTAAGGTCTTACTCTTTATGAAGTCACTTGTGTAAAATTTTCAAAAAAAAAAAAACCCTAAAAATCAACCTGCTCTATCAGAAGAACACAAAGGCAAACACGCCTGTTTCAAACTTAACAATTCCCTGAGATGGAATCAGATGTCATCTTCCATGGGGGTGTGTGGCCTGAATGTATATTACCTCTGTTTAATGATCTGTGTTAGGTAAAAACATGGGTGAAAAAACCAGAAGTGAGCAGAGAGAAGAAAACTCAAAAACACTTTGGAGAAACATACCTTTAGCCTAAACTTCAAAGAATTACCTCAAATAAAGTTCCAAGTTTACTGAGGAGGCACAGACAACAAAATCAGAAGAACGAAGATTCAAGTGATGAAATTCTCAGGCATACTACATAAATTATGTATGCCAAAAATACTTTAAAATAAGGTAAGATTTATTAAGACTACTAAGTGCTAGTTATAAAAATACAAAATTTTTACAAAATAATGAAAACAATCATATAAATAAGATTTATAAAATAACCAAAATGTACCTTAAAATGATTTTTAAAAAATATTTTATTGGCTGTGCTGGGTCTTTGTTGCTGTGCACAGGCTTTCTCTAGCTGCAGTAAGTGGGAGCTGCTCTCTAGTTGCAGTTCACAAGCTTCCCACTGTTGCAGAGCATGCGCTCCAGGGTGCCCAGGCTCCAATACTTGCAGCACATAGGCTCCATAGTTGTGGCTAGCAGCTTCAGAGCGAGGGCTCAGTAGCTGTGGCACAGGGGCTTCGCTGCCCAGCAGCATGTGGAAACTTCCCAGACCAGCGATCAGACCCATGTCCTCTGCAGGGGCAGGTTGATTCCTAACCACTGGACCACCAGGGAAGTTCCAAAATTGAACTTTTATAAATAAAAATAACTCAAACCTTTCCATAGAAAAGGAAAATTTAGCTGAAACTAAGTTGGTGGTAAATATCAGGTTAAATACAAATGAAGAAACATTTAGCATATTGGAAGGTAGAACTGAAGAAAGTTTTCAGTAGTATGAATGAAAAGTGACTGAAAAAACATATATGAGGTTAAGACAAATGGAAACTATAGTAAGGAAGTCTAGTATATAGTACATGATATCTCCAAAGCAAAGGAAAGTCACTCCGTCGTGTCCGACTCTTTGCAACCTCATGGACTGTAACCTACCAGGTTTCTCCGTCCATGGGATTTTCTAGGAAAGAGTACTAGAGTGGGTTGCCATTTCCTTCTCCAGGAGATCTTCCCAACCGAGGGATTGAATCCAGGTCTCCCACATTGTAGGCAGATGCTTTACTGTCTGAGACATGATATCTCCAGGAGGAGAAAAGAGACAAATCTGGGGAGAAGTAATATTTGAAGAAACAATGGTAGTTTGAGAATTTAGCAAGAGTCTAGTGAAGGAAATTCAGCTGTGTGCTTGTGTTTCCTCATTGAGTCACTGCTAAAAGCTCTAATCAGGACCAAACCAAGATTCTTAGCCTACAGCCAGAACCAAGAATGAGCAACTTACCAAGGGAAAAAAGCAGCTGCAGATCTTCAGATCACCTCTGTGGAATTTTAGTTCCTCTAGTCTTCTTTGTTTATGCAGCTCTCTAGAGCCTTTAAAATGTGACTTCTGTAACATATCCAGCTTTCCCAGTTATTTTCAGTGGGAGTATGAACCTGTCACAAACTACTTCATTCTAGCAGGAAGGCAGAATTATAGAGGCTTCTTGCACATTTACACATATTCAGCTGGTTAGGGCGTTATGAAGGGCCCATTGTAGCTAATGAAACAGAGAAAGAAGTTGGTAGCTGGGAGTGAGAATATGTAGAGCCTTGTAGGCTGTAGCAAGGATGCAGTTTTAGAAGAACCGTAGGGACAAAATATGTTAAGGACCAATATCATGAATGAAAACAAGTCTAAGAATAGAGCCAAACACAGAAGGAATATGATCCTGGGTGTAAGGAGAGTATATCCTGGGATTATATTGAAGAAGAAAGCTTGGATCCAAAGACAGAGGAACAAGTTAATTCACTTTGCCATCAGACACTGTTTTCTTGTTGCGTGATAAAGGCAGAGTATTTTAAAGATAAAGAGAATACCAGTTCTTTATTCTTACCCTCATGATCAGTGCAAGTAAGATGAAAAGCAGTCTACTGGAAAAGTAAGGAGAGAATCCCCTTGTTAGCAAAAGTTAGACTTCAGTGATTCTAAAACCTACTGCCCACTCATTTTGCTTGTTCATCATCTCTGCAGTCTTCTGATAACAGGAATCTCGTTTAAGGAAATATCCCTCTTTCACCCCCAGTTAACGTGATTTCAGTAGAGTCAATTGCTTTCCCCTTCTACTGTTCTACTTGCCTGGCAAAATATTGGTACATGATCCAGAACTGACCACAGCAACTGATTCTAGGATAAACACAAAAACTCAGTTCCAGGACTTTTGATGGANAATCTCGTTTAAGGAAATATCCCTCTTTCACCCCCAGTTAACGTGATTTCAGTAGAGTCAATTGCTTTCCCCTTCTACTGTTCTACTTGCCTGGCAAAATATTGGTACATGATCCAGAACTGACCACAGCAACTGATTCTAGGATAAACACAAAAACTCAGTTCCAGGACTTTTGATGGAATTATTTTGCTTGAGTTGATGGAATGCTGGTCTGGGTCGGGTAGTGGCTACCTTGCCAACACAAGAGTTAACACGGTGCAGTAGAACCTAAGGGGAAGAATACTGGGAATCAGCAAGACAGAACGCTGAGAGAGAAAACAGCACGAACAACGGGCCCATGTATAGCTCTCTCCAGACTCTCCATTTGCTCGACATAATAAATCACCTTTACTGCTTACATCAGTCTGAGCTGTGTTTCTGGCGCTTGTCAAAGAATAACTCCTGACAAACGTACTTGGCAAAATCTGAAATGGATGGAACTTATTTGCAATGAAATAGGAGCTTTACGAGGCATTAAAAAAAGCAAATCTTAGAATCTCAAACTAGTATAGAACCTCAGAGATAAAGAAGATAGCCAGGAAAATATTTTGCCTTGCTCTAAGTTCTGTAGTCAGTTCATGATATGAAAGTGAAAGTGAAGTCACTTAGTTGTGTCTGACTCTTTGTGGCCCGTGAACTGTAGCCTACCAGGCTCCTCTGTTCTTGGGATTCTCCAGGCAAGAATACTGGAGTGGGTTGCCATTTCCTTCTCCAGGGGAACTTCCCGACCCAGGGATTGAACCCAGGTATCCTGCATTGTGGGCAGACGTTTTAACCTCTGAGCCACCACGGAAGCTCAAGGTATATCTACTACTAAAATCCATGTCTCCCATACTGTCTTCTTTTAAGAAGCCATGGGGGCTTCCTTGGTGGTCCAGTGGTTAAGAATCCACCTGCCAATGCTGGGGACACGGCTTGATCCCTGGTCCTGGAAGATCCCACATACTGTGGGGCAAATAAGCCTGGGTGCCTTAGAGCCTGTGCTCCACAAAAGAAGCCACGGCAATGAGAAACAGGGCTTGATCCCTGTCTGGGAAGATCCCACATACCAGGGGGCAGCTGGGCCCATGTGCCAGAAATACTGAAGCCCTCATTCTCTGGAGTCCATGCTCCACAAGAGAAGCCACCACAATGAGAAGCTCTAGCACTGTAATGAAGAGCAGTGCCCCCCACCCCTGCCACTAGGGGAACCCCGAGTGCAGCACCGAAGACCTAACATACATAAACAGGTAAGAAGAGATGGGGTTGTACTTGCCCCCTCTCTCCTTGCCTCCCCCTACTCAAGCTTTTGGTGCTAGAGAAGACAAGAGGAAGAGTCTCCAACATCAGCGGTGGAACGAAGTAAGAGGAAAGGCAAGCAGGGAGGAAGGAGTCACTCTTCCCTGGGGACTAAATTATCTGTTAATAATCCATTAGCTTCTGCATGGAAAATCAACTAGATTCTCCATGATAACTAACAAGGCCATTTCTCANTATGAAAATTTAATTATCTTAGGAAAGTTGAGATGATTTTAGCTTTTCGCTGAGAATGTTAAGGACGTACATAATGAAACTGTTATATGTACTTGCATGTATATATTTGTGTATGAAAATACATTTGTGTATGAAAATACAAGAGACAAAAGAAAGACAAATGCTGTTATGACCTTACTTTTGGGGACTCTCTAAAACCCAAACTCAGAAACAGAGATCACCACGAGGGGCGTGAGGTGAGAGGCGTGGAGGATGGAGGGTGGACAGAACAGGTGACAATGGTCAAAAGGAACAGACTTTCAGATGTAAAATGCAATATACGGCATGTTGACTACAGTTAACAAGACTGTAATGCGTATTTGGATGCTGCCAAGAGAATAGATCTTAAAAGTTCTCATTACAAGGAAAAAAATTGTGAGGTGATGGAATCTGACTAAAGTTGATGTGATACTTATTTTGTAATACATGCACATATCAAATCACATTGTTCACGTTAAACTTATACAATGTTACATGTCAGTTCTATCTCTATAAGACAGGAAAAATTGTACACGGAAGAAAATGCACATGGAAACAACCCCTCAAATGTTTATGTACACAGCTTTGATTATATATATACATGCCTGCAATTGTTGTGCTGTGCTGTGCTGTGCTAAGTCGCTCAGTCGTGTCCGACTCTTTGCGACTCCGTGGACTATAGCCCACCAGGCTCCTCTGTCCACAGGGATTCTCCAGGGAAGTATACTGGAGAGGGTTGCCATGCCCTCCTCCCCAAGGGGATCTTCCCAACCCAGGGACTGAACCCAGGTCTCCTGCATGGCAGGCAGATTCTTTACCATCTGAGCCACCAGAGAAGCCCGATTACACGTATATATATATTTCTACACATATGCACATGGATCTATGTGAGTATCTCTACATAAATATGTTCTATACACTGATGTATACAGTATGCATTATAAGATATTTTAAAAATGCAATTAAATGTTTTCTGTAGTCTATCTTAANGAACCCAGGTCTCCTGCATGGCAGGCAGATTCTTTACCATCTGAGCCACCAGAGAAGCCCGATTACACGTATATATATATTTCTACACATATGCACATGGATCTATGTGAGTATCTCTACATAAATATGTTCTATACACTGATGTATACAGTATGCATTATAAGATATTTTAAAAATGCAATTAAATGTTTTCTGTAGTCTATCTTAAATGAGCAAGTCACATATTAATGACTTACTCTGAAATCAATAAAAGTAAATAGGAGGTGAAAATATTATTCTAGTCTTTCATTTCTTATTCTCGTTTGCATTTTTTTCTTAAGAACAAATCATACTCTGCATTGCACTTGATTTATCAATGTGCCTGCCTCAGCTCTCCATTGGACTACAAACAATCTAAATTCTACAAATCTCTGAATCCTTCAGGAGCTAACAGAGTGAACTGCATATAACAGAGGCTTAATAAAATCAGAAGTACTAAATGAATAGATGAGTCAGGAAACACGAGCGCCATTCTGAGCTCTTTTATTAATTATTCCTTAATCTTGAGCAAGTCATTTAATTTCCTTGGAATCCACTAATTGGCTTAGTTAGCCTCCAAGGGATCTTAGAGATTTTTTGTTTGACATATTTATAGTTTTCAAAAATATAAATAAATATTTATATTTACTTTAAAAATAGTGTTCCAAAACACTATGGAGATAGATAGATTCTGCTGTGACACACAACTTTATCATTTGTTCCATTATATATATTCATTTCAAATCAGTTCAGTCACTCAGTTGTGTCTAACTCTTTGCAACTCCATTGACTGCAGCACGCCAGGCCTCCCTGTCGGTCATCAACTCCCAGAGCCTGCTCAAACTCATGTCCATCGAGTCGGTGATGCCATCCAACCATCTCATCCTCTGTCATCCCCTTCTCCTCCTGCC
>SJYA01001296.1:4472499-4483634 GCA_006410615.1 Neotragus moschatus | reverse complement strand
CTAAGAGTCGGACACGACTGAGTGACTTCACTTTCACTTTCATGCTTTGGAGAAGGAAATGGCACCCCACTCCAGTGTTCTTGCCTGGAGAATCCCAGGGACGGGGGAGCCTGGTGAGCTGCTGTCTATGTGGTTGCAGAGAGTTGGACATGACTGAAGCAACTTAGCAGCAGCAGCAGCAGCAGCAGCAGAAAGGTCCAAGAATAATATTTGAATCTAAAAAGAGGTATTTTGAAAAACTTGAGGCGCTTAACTGTGGCAGAAAATAAGATCTACCAAGTGAATGATATAAATAGTTTAGACTCATGGAGTTTTTCAGTGTTTAAATGACATTTTAAGACTGTGTTATGAAAATTTAATTATCTTAGGAAAGTTGAGATGATTTTAGCTTTTCGCTGAGAATGTTAAGGACGTACATAATGAAACTGTTATATGTACTTGCATGTATATATTTGTGTATGAAAATACATTTGTGTATGAAAATACAAGAGACAAAAGAAAGACAAATGCTGTTATGACCTTACTTTTGGGGACTCTCTAAAACCCAAACTCAGAAACAGAGATCACCACGAGGGGCATGAGATGAGAGGCGTGGAGGATGGAGGGTGGACAGAACAGGTGACAATGGTCAAAAGGAACAGACTTTCAGATGTAAAATGCAATATACGGCATGTTGACTACAGTTAACAAGACTGTAATGCGTATTTGGATGCTGCCAAGAGAATAGATCTTAAAAGTTCTCATTACAAGGAAAAAAATTGTGAGGTGATGGAATCTGACTAAAGTTGATGTGATACTTATTTTGTAATACATGCACATATCAAATCACATTGTTCACGTTAAACTTATACAATGTTACATGTCAGTTCTATCTCTATAAGACAGGAAAAATTGTACACGGAAGAAAATGCACATGGAAACAACCCCTCAAATGTTTATGTACACAGCTTTGATTATATATATATACATGCCTGCAATTGTTGTGCTGTGCTGTGCTAAGTCGCTCAGTCGTGTCCGACTCTTTGCGACTCCGTGGACTATAGCCCACCAGGCTCCTCTGTCCACAGGGATTCTCCAGGGAAGTATACTGGAGAGGGTTGCCATGCCCTCCTCCCCAAGGGGATCTTCCCAACCCAGGGACTGCAGCACGCCAGGCCTCCCTGTCAGTCATCAACTCCCAGAGCCTGCTCAAACTCATGTCCATCGAGTCGGTGATGCCATCCAACCATCTCATCCTCTGTCATCCCCTTCTCCTCCTGCCTTCAATCTTTCCCACATCAGGGTCTTTTCAAATGAGTTAGTTCTTCACATCAGGTGGCCAAAGTATTGGAGCTTCAGCTTCACCATCAGTCCTTCCAATGAATATTCAGGACTGATTTCATTTAGGATGGACTGGTTTGATCTCCTAGCAGTCCAAGGGACTCCCAAGAGTCTTCTCCAGCACCACAGTCCAGACAAATCAATTCTTTGGCATTCAGCTTCCTTTATAGTCCAACTCTCATATCCATACATGACTACTGGAAAAACCATAGCTTTGACTAGACAGACCTTTGTCGGCAATTAAATATATTAGCTATCCACAAAAGAAAATTGAAAGAAAATATCTAAAACTAACAGGTATGCATTATACATACAGTGAAGTGTCAAGGAAAAGTAGAAAATACAATTTGTGTTCTTTTGTTAATAGTTTATTTCATTTAAAAGTCAAAAATCCTAGAATCTAGTCTGGATTTTGTCATTTATTAGTTGGGTGACCTTCAGAAACAAGTCAATTGACTTCTGAGGCTCCATTTCCTGGTAAAATAAAGATTATGATGCCAACGTTATCTCATTCTTAGGGTTGTTGTGAGGTCCATTAAGATAACATAAGTGATAGCAGTTTATATAATGCTGTACAAATGAATGCTGTTGGTTCATCCCTCAGTACCAATGTTGTAATGGTATTCAGCTATATATTATTATGGCACAACAACTCAAAATGCACCGAGGCTCTGCTTAAGAGACACGTAAAAGTGATAGATGTGATGGGAAGCAGCTCTGAAAGCTTAATTACATTATGCAAATGTAAGGTAATATTATTATCTTATATCTTGATGCAGATTTCTGAATCAGTTAGAGGGATACATTCCAAGTAGTAAATGTCTAAGTAACAAATTAATTTATCCAAACAGAGAGGAATAGAAATCTGTATACGATTTCTTAAAAACTCTTAATCATGTTCTTAAGCCTTTCTGAAAATTAGTCCCTAATGTTGAAAAGATAACATTAAATGGCATGCTGTGACAGTAGAGACATAAATGGATATACTTTTAAAAATATCATGTTTTTACTTTTATTTTCAGAGAGACTTTGAGAACACGGGCTTCATGGCAAAAGGGAATATGACTATTACTGCTAAGAAATAGATCTGTGCCCATTATAAGGAGAAGCATACATCAAACCCAGGGCTGCAGTTTCCTAGAATCATATTGAGGTAGTTCCTAGTCTGATGTAGTTCTTAGAGTGATGATAAAATGGTATATATTCTATCATTTACTCAGTTACTAGTTCACTCCACAAGTATTTATTTTGCTCTGAGTACTGAGCTTAGACACAGAGCCTCAGTAGTAAATAAAAAGGATAGGTTTCTTTCCTTCCCAGACTTTTCAATCAGGCAGAGAAAACAAATGTTTAAAGAAAACGGACCAGGGCAGCGTGTCGGTGAGAAGGCAGACAGCTTAAAGAGAGAGATACTTATGGTGGTCAACCAGTCAATCCTAAAGGAAATTAACCTCAAAGATTCATTGGAAGAACTGATGCTGAAGCTGAAACTCCAGTATTTTGGCCACCTGACGTGAAGAGTCAACTTATCAGAAAAGACTCTAACGCTGGGAAGGATTGAGGGCAGAAGGAGAAGGGGGCTACAAAGGAGGAGGTGGTTGGACGGCATCACTGACTCAATGGACAGGAATTTGAGCAAACTCCTGGAGATAGTGAAGGACAGGGAAGCCTGGTGTGCTAAAGTCAGTGGGGTCACAGAGTCAGACACGTCTTAGCAACTGAACAACAATAGTTTTTAGTAAGTCTCAGTATGCTCATGGATAAAAATGGAATAGTGCTATCACTGATGTCATGAATATTTTAGAAGATTAAATGGAACGATGGAGATAAATCATAGTGTGTAATACACAGTAAGTTCTTACTATATGGTAGACCAGTTGAACATACTTTATTTATGCCATGTTAGAACCTACAAAGAACCTTCTTTTATTCATAATTCAGATCTCTAAAATGTATGCCATGTTGCACTTGCAACTCAGTTTTCTGATCCAAGTTTCTGAGTTCTGACCTTTGGCTTTGTTTCAGGTCTCTAACGTCACACCTAAGACCTATGTTTGAAACTGCTCCTCCTATTCTGGACTTTCCTTCTTGGCCATAATCCACACTCAGCTACAGAAGCCATGTTTTCCACCTACTCTGATAATAACAGCTGGACTCATCAGATCAAGAGTCCCACCTGGTTTGCCCCATCCTGACAAAGATATTTAGCCAATTTTATTTGTAATAAAGAAAATCATGCTCCCTAGGTCTCATTTTGTACATGTTGTTAAACGACAAGATTTAACTAGAAAATGTCTTTGTATCCATCATTTTATAAATTCCTGTTTCTTTTTTTTTATTTTATTGTGAAAATGATCATATTTTGCATAGTGAAGTCGCTCAGTCATGTCTGACTCTTTGTGACCCATGGACTCTAGTCCACCAAGCTCCTCTGTCCATGGGATTCTCCAGGCAAGAATACTGGGGTGGGTTGCCATTTTGCATAGAGTCCTTTGTAAAATCCTATGAAATCTAGTGAAACAGTAGGAACACACCAGCCAGGGAGGAAAATTTTGGAGTGTCTTTCCACTAATAATGCTTATGCAGGGCTTTCTTCTCCTCTCTTTGTGTGGCTTTCTCACATTATGAAATTGCTCTGCCAATATCAGTTAGTGGAGGGGGTGATGGGACATTCTAAAGCTAGGAATTGGATGTTTCACTTAGTTGCTCCCTCATCCATCTTAATTTAGATATCATGACCACACAGCACCTAGCACCCACTGCTTTCACTCTGATGGCAATAGTGGCTATGCCTATGAATGTTTAAAAGCAAAAATGGAAGGGCACACATTTCAGCTTCAAACACAGACACTTTCCATTCTCCTTCTTAAGTCAAAGCTTAAGCAGTAACTCCTTTGAGAAAGTGAAGGGTTGAAATAAATAGTCTTTGCTATGCTGAGTTCATAAGTCCAAGTAATTCTAGTTAGGCAGGGCTCCTTCAAGGAATGCGGCTAACAATTTAGATATGTGTATAAGAAGGGGAGAAGAGTAAGAGTAAAGGAAACTGTCAAAACTGGCAATCTCCAAAGATAAATCACATCCTAAAGATTAATAATCCACTGTATAAATTTAATTTATTGCATTTTATATCACTGGCTACATATTTCAGATTTGTTTTCACTTCAAGGACTGTAGATTGTAGAATTAGTATGTCTTTATTATACTAATAAAAACTGCTTAACATTCATTTAATTTTTTGACAGCTGACTATATATTTTGCAAATGTGAGCCTTCCTTAATATCAGGTTTTCATTTTTCACATGAGATATTTTTAACAAAAAGCAATAATGTTAGGGAAAACAATATAAGTAAATTTTACTGAACGTTCACTGAGTACCATATATTACTCTGGGGGCATTACATGCATCAATTCACTTAAAACAGTTTAAAGGAGGAGGGAACTCCTTTTGTATTTTGATTGCCGGTTTTGACAGTTTCCTTTACTCTCACTCTTCTCCCCTCCTTGTACACATATCTAAATTGTTAGCCACATTCCTTAAAGGAGTCCTGCCTAACTAGAATTACTTGGATTTATGAACTCAGCATAACAAAGACTATTTATTTCAATCCTTTGTTTTCTCAAAGGAGTTACTGCTTAAGCTTTGACTTAAGGAGAATGGGACATGTCTGAGGAAACTAATCATAGGAAAAATGATAAATTTATAAGTACATTGAAGATTCTACTTAATTAATGCCAGACTGGATAATTCTGAGCAACTCTCAACCAGTAAAGACAAGGCCGGGGAAAAATCCCAATTTTTAAAAAGCAATGAAAAACAAGTAAGATTTAAAAGAATTAGTGATCTGAAATCTGAGGAGAAATAGTACTCAGAGAAAGAACATACAGTACCCTGGGGCTTTTGGTCTGACTATATTTGCTGATTCAGGAGAGAATGGCTAAGAGGCTGAACTGAGTTTTTGACATACTAACAAGTCTAGAGGGAAAAATCTGGACTCCAGCTAAACTGTCCATACCTTGGTTTGAGACCTCAGAGTGCTGCACACTATAAGAAAAGATGAAATAGAAGCAATTGAATACTCACAAAGACTCCAGGCTGGCTGTGGTTCATCTGGATGACCTAGAAAATCTCAAACCCCAAATACAGATTTCGGTAAACCCAAATGGCCATTATCCTCAGGAATTTGGGAAAGGCAAAGGGAAACTGACTTCGAAAGCTCAAATAATTTCTATTAACAATTACTGAAATACCATGCTCAACATACAATCATAGGTGACCAAACATATTAGGAGACAGCATATGTAAGAGAAAACAGAAACACATGAAGACGTCAAATATGGTGATATTATTAGAAAGGCCCAGTAAAACAACTATGCATACTTAATTTAAGGAGATAAAAATCAATTTAAAAAATTTTGAAAGGCAACCTGAAATTATAAAAAGTGATATAGGAGATCTGGGGAGGAACAAACTAGAAAGCACTAAAACTGACAAAAAAAAAATCAAAATTAAGAAACCAGTGGATAAGTCCATTGGCATTTTAGGTACAACAGAAGAGAGAATCAGTAAATGAAAGGTAGGTCGAAAGCACTGAGAGATCGAAAGATGGAAAATGACTCAAGAGATAAAAGAAGACACAGGATTTTGAGCCAAAGTCTGGCACATTCAACAGAGTCATGGAAAGGTCCAAAAGACAGAATGGGACAGAGGTACCATTAAAAGAGATGATGGCTAAGTTTTTTCCAGACCTGTTGAAACATACCAACTCACAGACTCAATAATTACCAGCAAAAATCAAAAGTAAAGAGGAAATCTTGAAAGCTGTTGGAGAAAAAGAGAAATGGCTGGCATACAAAGAACAGTGGTTCAGACAGCTAACTTCTCAACAGTAGCATGGAAAGCAGAAGACAGTAGAATGATATTTTCAATAAGGTGAAGCAAAGTGTCAAATGAGAACACTGTATCCACTGAAAGTATCCTTAAGAATAAAGGTAAAATACAGACATTTTTGGTGCATACTAAAGAAAATTTCAAGACTTCCATGGAGGCTCAGTGGTAAAGAATCTGCCTGCAATGTAGGAGACATGGGTTTGATGCCCAGAAGAGCTCCTGGAAAAAGAAATGGCAACCCACTCCAGTATTCTTGCCTGGGAAATCCCATGGACAGAGGAGCCTGGAGGGCTGTAGGCTGCAGGGTCGCAAAGAGTTAGACACGAACCTAGAGCCTATTATACAGTGAAGCAAGTCAGAAAGAGAAATATAAATATCATATCAGTTCAGTTCAGTCGCTCAGTCATGTCTGACTCTGTGATCCCGTGAGCTACAGCACACCAGGCCTCCCTGTCCATCACCAACTCTAGGAGTTTACTCAAACTCATGTCCATCAAGTCAGTGATGCCATCCAATCATCTCATCCTCTGTCATCCCCTTCTCCTCCTGCCTTCAATCTTTCCCAGCATCAGGGTCTTTTCAAATGAGTCAGTTCTTTGCATCAGGTGGCCAAAGTATTGGAGTTTCAGCTTCAGCATCAGTCCTTCCAATGAATATTCAGGACCAGTTTCCTTTAGGATGGACTGGTTGGATCTCCTTGCAGTCCAAGGGACTCTCAAGAGTCTTCTCCAACACCACAGTTCAAAAGCATCAGTTCTTTGGNCTGGAGGGCTGTAGGCTGCAGGGTCGCAAAGAGTTAGACACGAACCTAGAGCCTATTATACAGTGAAGCAAGTCAGAAAGAGAAATATAAATATCATATCAGTTCAGTTCAGTCGCTCAGTCATGTCTGACTCTGTGATCCCGTGAGCTACAGCACGCCAGGCCTCCCTGTCCATCACCAACTCTAGGAGTTTACTCAAACTCATGTCCATCAAGTCAGTGATGCCATCCAATCATCTCATCCTCTGTCATCCCCTTCTCCTCCTGCCTTCAATCTTTCCCAGCATCAGGGTCTTTTCAAATGAGTCAGTTCTTTGAATCAGGTGGCCAAAGTATTGGAGTTTCAGCTTCAGCATCAGTCCTTCCAATGAATATTCAGGACCAGTTTCCTTTAGGATGGACTGGTTGGATCTCCTTGCAGTCCAAGGGACTCTCAAGAGTCTTCTCCAACACCACAGTTCAAAAGCATCAGTTCTTTGGTGCTCAGCTTTCTTTGTAGTCCAACTCTCACATCCATACATGACTACTGGAAAAACCACAGCCTTGACTAGATGGACCTTTGTTGGCAAGGTAGTGTCTCTGCTTTTGAATATGCTATCTAGGTTGATCATAACTTTTCTTCCAAGGAGCAAGTGTCTTTTAATTTCATGGCTGCAGTCACCATCTGCAGTGATTCTGGAGCCCCCTAAAATAAAGTCTGACACGGTTTCCACTGTTCCCCCATTTTTTGCCATGAAGTGATGGGACCCGATGCCAAAATATCTACTGATGCATATGTGAGGAATCTAGAAAGATGGTACTGATGAATTTATGTTCAGAGCAGCAATGGAGAAATAGGCATAGAGAGCAGACCTAAGGACACAGGGGAAGAGGAGAATGGAGAGGGTGAGATGGATGGAGAAAGTAACATAGAAATTTATAATACCATATATAAAATAGATAGCCAATGGGAATTTGTTGTATGAGTCAGGGAACTCAAACGGGCTCTGTGATCATCTAGAATCGTGGGATGGGGAGGGAGTTGGGAGGGAGGTTTAGAGGGAGTGGACATGGGTGTACCTACGGCTGATTCTTGTTGATGTATGACAGAAAACCACAAAATTCTGTAAAGCAAGTATCCTTCAATTAAAAAAATAAAGTGGCAAAAAAAAGTTGGACACCACTTAGCAACTATACCACTACCACCACCAAAGAAAATTTCAAAGAGTATTCTACAGGCAAAATGAAAATGATACAAGGAGGAATAAGGAACAGAAAAAGTGACAAAAGCCTGCTGCTGCTGCTGCTGCTAATTCGCTTCAGTCATGTCCGACTCTGTGCGACCCCATAGACATCAGCCCACCAGGTTCCCACCATCCCTGGGATTCTCCAGGCAAGAACACTGGAGTGGGTTGCCATTTCCTTCCCCAATGCATGAAAGTGAAAAGTGAAAGTGAAGTCACTCAGTCGTGCCCAACTCTTAGCCTAAGCAAATTCTAAAGGAGCACTGATGACTTTAAAACATGAATATGTTTGTGATAAATCTATGTAATTATAATTCACAAAAAAGCATATCATTAATTCTATAATTCAAGAACAGTAAGTACAGTTTTAGGGATGAGAAGGAAGATAAGATATACAGATTAAAATAGACTTTGGTAAGTCAAAAGTATGTTATAATTACTAAGGTTAGAACTAAAAGAACAGAATAAACAATCTATAACTTCTAATTTATTAAAAAGAAGAAATTCAATGATCACAAAACTTCCTATCAACACAAAAGAAGTTAAAAATAGAGAAGGAGAAAAACTAATATAAAATTCCTGGGGCAAACACAAAACATTTAATGAAGGAATAGATATAAATCCAAATATCAGTAAACATTAAATTTAGATGAATAAAACATATCAATTAAAAGATAAAATTGGCACACTGAGAAAAACAAAAATAATCCAAAATCATATGTGATTTTAAAGAGTCCTATCTATAAGAAAGTAAAATAGTCTTTAAAAATTGTATATTTATGTGAATTTATTTTATGTAAGATAAAAACAAAATAGAAAAGGTTGCGGTGGCTGTATTCACACTAGAAAAATACATTTTACTAGAGATGAGTAAGGTACATTTTTAATGATAAAATTCAAATTCCTCAGGAAGATTTAACAACCCTACATTTGGGTGTATATATATCCACATAGCCTCAAAAAAGCACAAAGCAAAATTTGACTAAAGTATAAAGAGAAATGGAAAATATCAAATTACAGTGGGAGTCTTCTTTTTTCTCTTTTTAAAATATTCCTCTCCAAGTAAAAGATAGCCCCTTCAAGGCAAAAATAATAGTGATACAATTTTTAAATCTTATGTCTTCCATACTGAAGTGTGGGAGGAAATGGATGTTACTTTTCTTATTTTTCCCCATGGCTCGTACCTCTAGGAAGGATTTCCCCTACAAATGATAGGTATTGATCATTATGGAACATCATATTTTACCATACTTTCAATGGGTCCTATTTATACAAGGTATTCATAAATAGTTTGCAATACAAAAATATTTGAAAGTGCATCATTTTTTAAAAAACGTGGAAAGTATCTGCATTTATTTGAATATGCAAATCTACAAAATCAAATTTAGACTGATCAAAGATTGCCAAGTCTCTCAAAGCTACCTTATTTGAGATCTTTCTTTTTTAAAATTGAAGTATGTGCTGTGCTAAGTCACTTCTGTGGTGTCTGACTCGTTGCGACCCTATGAACTGTAGCCCGCCAGGCTCCTCTGTTCAAGGGATTCTCCAGGCAAGAATACTGGAGTGGGTTACCATGCCCTCCTCCAGGGGATCTTGCCAACCCAGGCATAGAATCCAGCTCTCTTAGCCTCCTGCATTGGGAGGCGAGTTCTTTATCACTCAGTTCAGTTCAGTTCAGTCGCTCAGCCGTGTCCGACTCTTTGCGACCCCATGAATCACAGCACGCGAGGCCTCCCTGTCCATCACCATCTTTCCGTCGAGTCGGTGATGCCATCCAGCCATCTCATCCTCAGTCGTCCCCTTCTCCTCCTGCCCCCACCAGCGCCACCCAATCAACACACATCTAAAGGTGCAATAGTTTAAAGCCACTGAACTAAACGACTTCTAAAGGGTCCTCCATTGCTTAACATTTTAATTGCTAATTGCTACTTTTACTCTCTATCCAACTTTGCTGCAAACGACGAATCTTAGTATTTTGCTGTTTGTTAACGTTATTACACTGAACTGAATATATCTGTGCAGTCTTTCAAGGATGCTGTTATAGCTTGCTATCACATATTTCGGGGTTGCCTCCTTGCTCTCTTTAGATATATCTCTCACCCTATTCTTTCTCTTCTCTCTCCTTTTCCTTCCTACCTCTTCCTTGTTTATTTTTTCTTTGTTTTTGATTATGTGCTTTGCATATGGCTGGTTATTTGAGTAAGGAGAGGCTGCTCCTGGAACATTCCTCTCTATGATTTCCCAAATTTCTAAATCCTTGAGGATTTGAACCAGTAAGCTCCAGACTATCATAGAAGGAAATTTCTTATTTCTTTTTAATCTCATAGAAAGAGAATTTGGCCTGAGATTTTAAGTATGTTACCACCCCCAGCAAAGTATAGCTAATGAAAGGGTAACATCTTAGTAATATGAGAATGGTGACAATATTTAGGCTAGATTAGAAGTGAAATAAATAATAAACTAAATCATCTGATGCTGAAGATACCAAGTTTGTCGTTTTGTCTGATAAAACAAATCTAGCTGTAACTTATGGTTCTTTAATGCCACAATAGCTAATTTTCTCAAAGAATTATTTACTTTGAAAAATTAAAAGTAGAAAATATGGTTCATTTCCATTTGTACTCTTTTCTTTCCCTTCCCCTGCAATCTCATTTCATGTTGTTATTGTAGGAGAGAATTCATTACTTTTACAGTGCTAGTATACTTGGTTATACAGCATCAGCAAAGCATTTCTGGGAGAGGAAAAATATGAATATTATGTGACTAATTAAACTTTCAATTTTGAAAAATTTAATCATGCATCATTAGCATAGTATTGAATCTACAGAAAATAGTGGGAATTTACACTCCACAAATTTTACACTTCAATAGAGTTGACTTTTCTAAGCTACTCATGTTGTATGCCTTGTTACTTCCATTTTATGGTTTTTTTTTTTTTTTT
>SJYA01001296.1:4460178-4472387 GCA_006410615.1 Neotragus moschatus | reverse complement strand
CATGTTTTATTCCTTGTTACTTCTATTTTATGGTTTTTTTTTTTTTTTTTGGTTTGTTTCTTTGATTGAAGTAATTGATTTATAATGTGTTAGTTTCTGGTGTACAACAAAGTGTCTCAGATGTATTTATATACATATATATATTCTTTTCCATTATGGTTTATTACAAAGTACTGACTATAGTTCCTTGTGCTATAAAGTGGGCCCTGTTGTTTATTTTTATATATAGTTGTTTGTATCTACTAATCCCAAACTCCTAATTTATCCCTCCCTGACCTTTCCCCCTTGGTATCCCTAAGTTTGTTTTCTATGTCTATCAGTCTGTTTCTGTTTTATAAATCAGTTCATTTGTATTATATTTTAGATTCTCCATATAAGTGATATCATATAGTACCTTTCTCTGTTTTGACTTATTTCATTTAGTATAGCAATCTCTAGGGACCATCCATATTGCTGCAAATGGCATTATTTCATTGTTCTTCATGGTTGAGTAGTATCCCATTATATATGTATATGCCACAACTTCTTTATCCGTTCATCTATTGATGGACATTTAGGTTGCTTCCACATCTTGGCTATTATTAAGTATTGCTGCTATAAATATTGGGGTACATGTATCTTTTTGAATTAGTTTTATCCAGATACATGTCCAGGAGTGGGATTGCTTGATCATATGGCAACTCTATTTTTAGTTTTTTAAAGAATGTCCATATTGTTTTCCACAGTGGCTGCACCAATTTACATTCCCACCAGTGTAGAAGGGTTCCCTTTTCTCTACAGTCTCTCCAGCATTATGTTACTGCCACTTTAATATTATACATATCACATAATCACATACAAAAATATGCGTATTTTATACTTTGAATTATACGACACTGAGTATCCTAACTAAACATTCTATAAACCAGCATATAATACCGTGAATTTAATACCCACTTTCTAGCTTACATAGGGCTTCCCTGGTAGCTTGGACAGTAAAGCATTTGCCTACAATGCAGGAGACCTGGGTTCAATCCCTGGGTCGGGAAGATGCCCTGGAGAAGGAAATGGCAACCCACTCCAGTACACTTGCCTAGAAAATCCCATGGACAGAGCCTGGTGGGCTATAGTCCATGCTTGAAGAAATAAAACAGTTCCATATCTGTACTTAATTTGTGACAGAAGCTCTCATTTTAGGGAATAAAATACAATTAAATTCAACAAATTAGCAGACTCTCGCATATGCTAACTGGAATATAGAGACGATGTAAAATAGCTCTTCCAAAAATAGGAAACATCAGTGTAATTTTTTTTTTAATTATTCAACAGAATAGGGGAAGAACTTAACACAATGACTTTATATATTCTAGGTGGTAAGGTCTCTTACAAACTACCCCTTTGGATTATTAATATTAATTTTGTGCAGTGCCATGGGATGAAGTTTGGCCACTTTTTTTCCAAACAAAACAAAATTTATTTTCTCTCAATGCTGGGTATTCAGTCATAGGGAATTTTTATAAAATAGGTAATTATTAATCCAAAAATAGTAAAAAGTTGGTACTCCTTAATAGTCACAAGATGATTCTCTGTTACTCTTCTATGCCCTTTGCTGCAGTTATTTTCAGCAATTACAGCTCTGCCTGTGTCTCTTTCATTATGCAGTCTGTATAAACCGTCATTAGACATCATGGGAAAGAAGAGCACATGGCTTAAAACGTGCTCATTCTATCTTATCCATCAGCGATGGCTGTCTGGGGATAACAGTCTCACCTTAACTCTTGAAAACATGTGATGAATGGTCCAAACCCCAAAGAAGACACATAACATATCTGGGAGACGCTGTGTTAAAATGATCGTATAATTTTCCACTACCCGTGGGAAAGCATTTTCATTTTTCCAAAGGGGCTTCAATCAAATTTAATCTGACATATAATAATAGAAGATGTTATTTATTATAAA
This sequence comes from Neotragus moschatus, assembly GCA_006410615.1. NCBI lineage: Eukaryota > Metazoa > Chordata > Mammalia > Artiodactyla > Bovidae > Neotragus > Neotragus moschatus. The sequence continues at coordinate 4,470,449 of SJYA01001296.1, read as the reverse complement.
GAACAACCCATTTTATGATACTTAATTAAAACCTGATTTTGTAGCAGGCTCGCTGGAAGATAATAGGGTTAAAAAACAAATGAGAAGTTAATTAAGCAAACTATCCCTTTATTCATAATTCTACATTTTTAAAAAACACCATTTGTCAAGCATTGAGCTAAGTCCTGAGAATACAAGACACTTGACCTCAATTTGCATTTTTTACAAACTCTAGAATACTTACAATGCAAGGCAGTTTCCTTTTACCATCTAATGTACCATATGCTCATAAATGAAGGCCCCCTGTAAACATGTCAGATATGTATTTTCTAGCAATGTTATTTTTGTCATCTTCCTCTTATTTGTTACCACACCTGCTGCTTAAGATAATGAGACAAGGTGTTATAGACAAGTATTTTTAATGCCCTTCTTGCTTTTCAGTGACAGTAACAACGATAAAAAGAAAATCATCTAATGTACTGCATCCTTATTGTGTGCCCGGCACTATGTATATGCTGTATAGGCATCATTGCTTTAAATCCATCTGAAAAACTCTTATTAGGTTCATCATTTGAATTTAATGAGAAGAAATGAGATTCAGGGTGATTTACTACATCCCTTGAGTCAACCAGGTAATAAGAAGCTCAGCTCAAATTCAAACTCAGCTCTGCTACATGAAATAGTGATAAAGAAGGAAGATTTTCTGGTGCCTACTCTATCTTCATGATGTTTTCACAAGCTGAAGCATTTTAAACTGATTTGTAAAAGAGCTGGAGCAGCAGCTTTTCTTCTTAAATCACTGTCTAGATAGATAATTGCACTTCTATGTGATAACATGGAGAAGGCAATGGCACCCCACTCCAGTACTCTTGCCTGAAAAATCCCATGGACGGAGGAGCCTGGTAGGCTGCTGTCCATGGGATCGCTAAGAGTCAGACACGACTGAGCGACTTCACTTTCACTTTTCACTTTCATGCATTGGAGAAGAAAATGGCAACCCACTCCAGTATTCTTGCCTAGAGAATCCCAGGGATGGGGGAGCCTGGTGGGCTGCCGTCTCTGGGGTTGCACAGAGTGGGACNCTGTGGACGGAGGAGCCTGGTGGGCTGCTGTCCATGGGATCGCTCAGAGTCGGACACGACTGAGCGACTTCACTTTCACTTTTCACTTTCATGCATTAGAGAAGAAAATGGCACTCCAGTGTTCTTGCCTGGAGAATCCTAGGGATAGGGAAGCCTGGTGGGCTGCTGTCTCTGGGGTCACACAGAGTGGGATACGACTGAAGTGACTTAGCAGCAGCGGCAGCAGCAGCAGCATGTGATAACAAAGGGTATCCCTGAATTTAGAGTTGGTCAACATAAGTTTTACTCACAGATGCATGACCTTGACAAGGTATTTAGCAGGTCTACATTTGCTTGCTCATCTGTAATGTCTTAATTCCATCCTGCCTAGCTTACCTCCTCACTTTCAGGAAGATAAAGTGAGAGAATGTTTTGAGACAGCACTTTGGAAACCAAAAGGATATGCTCAAGTATCATCAATAACCCCCATCCAAATCAGCAAGGTTTACCCCTCTAAAGTGTTATAATTTCAAGAGGCTAAGGCAGGGCTGGANGTATTTAGCAGGTCTACATTTGCTTGCTCATCTATAATGTCTTAATTCCATCCTGCCTAGCTTACCTCCTCACTTTCAGGAAGACAAAGTGAGAGAATCTTTTGAGACAGCACTTTGGAAACCAAAAGGATATGCTCATGTATATCAATAACCCCCCCATCCAAATCAGCAAGGTTTACCCCTCTAAAGTGTTATAATTTCAAGAGGCTAAGGCAGGGCTGGATGCTGTCAAATAAAAAGCTTTGTTCTTTGGAATGTTTATTCCCTGACAAACCTTCCCAGCAGAGACAGAAACACATGAATTTCTCCTTAGTGAGCAAGCAGCAAGTTCTAGGGTTAGGGAAGGGGAATTTGGGTCAGCTGTACATGGTTTGGGGCTTCCCAGGTGGCTTAGTGGTAAAGAATCCACCTGACAATGGAGACACGGGTTTGATTCTTGGGAAGAGAAGATCTCCTGAGGAGGAAATGGCAGCCCACTCCAGTATTCTTGCCTGAAGAATCCCATGAGCAGAGAAACCTGGCTGGCTACAGTCCATGGGGTCACAAAAGGGCTGGGCATGATTTACTAACTGAGCAGGCGTGCACATACGTGGTTTGAAATGAGTTTGGTCATTTTGTCATCTACAAGACTGTCGAAGTTGTTTAACTTCCCTAAGCCTCACTTTCTTGTTTAGAAAATAGCCATTTTAGGGGCTTCCCTGTTAGTCCAGTGGCTAACACTCCGTTCTCCCAATGCAGGGGGCCCAGGTTTGATCCCTGGTCAGGGAACTAGTTCTCACATGCCGCAAGTAAATATCCCGCATGCCACAACTAAGACCTCATACAAATACAGAAATAAATATTAAAATAAATAAATTAAATAGCCATAATAACATAATAACAGCTGCCTGAAAATATGGTTGCAAAAATTAATACAAGTAATGTATGTATAAGGTGTGGCATTGTGTTTGGCAGTGAGTGTGGCACATAGAAAACTCTCAATAAATGGTCTCTGCAGAGTGGTAGCTTGGGTGATTTCCTATCAATACGCTTGTGTTTGTTTTCCTAACTGTGGGCCAAGCCTGAGTGATTTCAGGCCATTTTAAGTTAATAGAAAATGCAAGCAGATAGAGATGCTGGGAAGAACAGAGGCGCGTTCGTTAGACTGGAACAAAGTGAATGAACAGGGAAGGAAGGTAAAGGTTTCAGACCAGACGCACAGGGCAATGTGATGCAGAAATAAGAGCTGTATCAGTTTCATTCTGAATGGTCTAGGGGAGAGGTGTCAATAAAGCCACAAAGATCTAGTTTGGCAGCAAAGGGCATTGCTTGAAATTTTTAGGGGGAAAGAAATCATTAAAGACAAAAGAAGTCCTTAGGGTACGTGAGATAATTTTGACTTTTGAGTGAAGCAATGATAATATTCCAGTTTGTTTGAGACAGACCTGCTTCATAGCTGCTCTCTGGTGTAACTATTAACAACACTCTAAAAGAATCCAGGTCTGGACAAGGAATTATACACATTTTCCCCTTCTGAGGGCCTGACACACTTCTGAGACCTGACATTACTCGGGGCTTATTTAGAAGGATTCTGGATGAGGTTTTCACAGGAGTTGTGAAAACAGCAGATCCTCGAATAGCATGCTGTATGTTAGAGGTTTTGCATTATCTCTTAAATTCATGCTCATGCTTACCCAGGAAAAAGAGCCTCCGAGTTAGAATTAACTAACTAGGTAACTACCTAGGTAAAGCCTCAGAGAACACAGCAGTGCTTCCCTCATCCTTTTATCTAGATTATTTTGCTTCAAGATAATCACAATAGTTTTGAAAAATAGGTCACCTAAATTTTAAAACTATTTTGCTTCGAGCCATCTGGGATGGTTTTGAAATGAGCCGTTCTTGGTATCATGGCTGAAACCTGACATGACACATTTGTCTGTACACCTGCGAGTGTTGCAGCATCATACTGGGTATTTGATATTCAGAAGATGCATCAAGAATTTGAACCTCGGAGAAACAAACTGCTTAGCATTTCAATTAGGATCAGTGTGTCATGCAGACAGCGTCACTATAGAAAATCTTGGAACATGTTGGAATATGTGAGTTTTAAAAACTAAATGCTGCTAAGCAGCTGCCAGTTAGATGATATTCTGCATGGACAACCTCCTTCCTTGTCCCTGAGTTGTTCTAAGAAAGGTGATTAATATAGACTCTTGATTTGCATCTCCAATTTCCAATCACCTTAGCTTTCTAGTCCATATTTAGTACGTTATTTTCAGCACGTTTAATTGACTCTGTATAAAGCTTTGATTAAATGCAGCTACGAGAATAGGTCATGTGACTCCATGTAGTTCCCATAACACCCAGCATAACTATAAAAAAGATTAGTGGCTTCATTTGGAATCATTGCCATTTTTATGTCCTTCCCTATCTTGCTGGTGTAGTTCTTAACATCCTTCTCTTTTACCATGTGTTTGTGGGGCTTCCAGAGTTCTAGTCTAAGCTGCCATTATCATCACAGAAAAAAGAGATGGCTCCATTTCTTATAAAAAGTAGAGTATGTTAGAATTTAAATATGGCTGTTTCTCCCTATCTGCCTCCAAAGTGGATATAGGAGAAAACATAGGGTTTAATATTATCTTTCCAAAAATAATGAGTGATACTGCTATTACTGCTGCTTCCACTACGACTAGCAACTGTGTATTGAACATATACTAGGTGCCAAAGATCTTACTTGCATCGTGTCGATAATCCTCACAAAAAGCTGAAGAAGTAAACAGTATCAGTCTTGTATTTTTTTTTAATTGAAGGATAATTGCTTTAAAACGTTGTCTCGGTTTCTGCTATACATCAACGTGAATCAGCCGTAAGTACACATATATGCCCTCTCTCTTGCACCTCTCTCCTACTGCCTCCATCCCACCACTCTAGGTTGTCACAGAGTACAGAGTTGAGCTCCCAGTGTTATACCGCAACTTTCCCCTAGCTATCTACTTTACATATGGTAATACATATGTTTCAGTGTTACTTACTCCCTCAATGGCCCACCTCTCCTTCCCCCACTGTGTTCACCAGTCTAGTCCTATTGTCTGAGTAAGGAAACTAAGGCTTAGATAGGTTAAGTAGCTTACCAGTGTCACACAGCTGGCTCTTTTCATGAGCTGGGGATTTAAACTCAGATCTGCCTGAGTTTTGAATTTGCTCTTAATCTCATGCTAGGATATTTCTTTTATAATATGAACTTCTGACACACCTAACACCATCCTGTCATTTGATCTTACAATGTTATATTGGAATTCTTCTGTCTTCCCAGTACCTTCAAGGAAATATCTAAAATTAAAATCTTCATGAAGCTTACAGAATTTAAAATTGATAAGAGATTACTCATAATTAAACCATGGTTGAAGTGAGAATTTTTTTTAATCCATTAAACGCTGAGGTTCTTAAGGGGAGAGATGCTATCAATCATTTCATCCCCACCGAGGAGCATAGTACTTGACAGGTAGTTGTTACCAGCTAATGCTTATTGAATAAATGTGAATTAAAAAGAAAAAACTTTACTCACAATAATATCACTGTAAGAGCATCTCTGTATAGAAAAACTAAAATTGCTGTTTCAGTTTGTGCTGGACTCTGTCTGACAAGGGAAGGAAGAAACAAAGGAGAAAGTCTGTCTCTATGTTTATGCTATTACCGTACAACCTTATTCTTGCCTTTTCTAATCACTATCCTTTTGTATTATTATTTTCCATTTTGATCTCCATGCCCTTTTGTTTTCTTATTTATTCTTGATACGTTTTCCATCCTTTCATTCGCTGTTGCTGTTTCAGCATTTTTGTAAGTGAGGTTATTGACAAAACAGACTGCTTTCCAAGAAGAACAACAGAAATTGATTTGGGGGTAAGATTTACAAACTACATGCAGATCATAACAAATTGCTAATAAACTGTTTTCTGTTTCTAATGAGTGTGAACAGAGTCTGATTTATCCTCTGTGTAAGAGGAGGAGGTGTGGGAGGTACCCCGAGGGCCCTTGCAGACGTCTGTACAAGAAGGCAATGCTCAATTACAAGAAACAGCAAACAGCCTTCTCCCAGGCAGACTTCCTACCAGTTTTTCAAGGTTCAGTGCAGAGAGTCAGAGTGGAAGAGCTCTGAAAATGGACTCTGTGGATCTACATATGCTGGTGTCGGCTCTCAGGAGATCCTTGCTATTCAGGTGTCTCTATTTCGATGTGTTTTTCACCTGCCAGACCTCAGTTTGAAGGCTAGCCCTGCCAACAATGTCACCACGGTCAAATTACCAAAAGTGTCTTAGTTCCGTTGTCTGAAAAAAATGGATAATAAGAAACTCAAATCATACCATATGATTACAGAATATGAAAGTAATTTTCAAACAGTAAAGCCCACTTCAAGTGTTGCTTGTTATTATTACAGGAATCATCTCCCAAGTATTTTCACAAATTGAATTCTTATATTTGTTAATGATAAACATTAGTTAATAACTGGCTCAAAATTCCATTTGTTAAGCATGGTACTAAATGTTTCCAGCTATCGTACTTTCTAAGAAACACTGTTGTTGGTAACTCGGGTACCACTTGTGTGAAATAAAATCACAACAGTGAACTAGAATGAGCACTGGTTGAGAAGTAAAGAGTCTGATGGTTCTGGTCTCGGTTTGCAGTCCAATGTATTACCACTCTGGGCAAGTCATTCTCTCTGAGCCTCGGGGCAGATTAAATGAGGCAGTTCCTATAAACTAATGCTTTTTTCCACCTCCTATTCCTTATCTTGATTTAAGAAAGAAACATAGTAAACTGCTTCTCATCTACCATTTTTAACAGGTGCGATCTAGTTCATTTAATTTCCTGCTTAATTAAAATTAAAATTTTGTTTTAGTTATCACCAAGAACATTCTAGGAAGATTAATCCATTTGATTTAAAGAGCATTTAGCTATTAAGGCATATCTTAAATTTCATTTCATCAAAACCCTAGATTTTAAAGGTTTCTGATATTGAGTCTTTATATGGATCTTTTACAGATCCATGTAAGCCCTCTATTGTTTCAGTGTTAAAAATTTGAAGAGATTCTGGTAACTGTCAACAATTTAAAGCATTCGAGGTCAAGTCTTCACATACAGCTGCTGAGAATTACTATTCCTCAGCTGAGTTCCAAGAGAAGAAAGAAGTTGACTAGAATAGATACTGAGCCCAAGGGAGATTTGAGGTGTCCATAGTTACTATTATCACCTGAGATTGTGAACAAAATATCACATCCTATCATGGCCATATCAGTAAAAACAGGAGTTGCAGCCATCACATTATGGCCGCCCCAACAGTGAGCCCTGAGGGAACGCAGGATAGAAAAAGGCTGCCTGCCCTTGTTATCAGCCACTGCAGCCCCCACTCAACGAACCCCCTGAGGAGACTCTGGAGGAGAAGCACAGAGGCTGTTCTGGCCCAGACAGCTGAGATGCATATCAAAGAAGTGACTTCAGTGAGCCCAGACTCTTGGATCTTCCCATAGACAGAAAAGTGCTAAATTCCTTAACTGAGGTGTCTGGCTTTCTTTAGTAAACAATAATATTTTGATGTTTTGACCACCTTGCCTTTGTTATAAAAACTCTTCTATATCCTGGCTCCTCCCTTGTCTCTTTGGAGCAGCTTCTCAGAGTTATCTGAGATACTGTGCCCTGGTCTTGCTGCTGCTGCTGCTAAGTCACTTCAGTCGTGTCCGATTCTGTTGACCTCATAGACGGCAGCCCACCAGGCTCCGCCATCCCTGGGATTCTCCAGGCAAGAACACTGGAGTGGGTTGCCGCTTCCTTCTCCAATGCATGAAAGTGAAAAGTGAAAGGGAAGTTGCTCAGTCAGGTCCTACTCTTCATGACCCCATGGACTTCAGCCCACCAGGCTGCTCCATCCATGGGATTTTCCAGGCAAGAGTACTGGAGTGGGGTGCCATCACCTTCTCCGCTCTGGCCTTAAATCCACACTTTTGTCTGGTGTATTAAAAAAAACATAATTCTCAACTTTCAGTTTGTGTATTTCTTCCCCCATTGACAAGATACACGATTTCTAAGACCTTATAAGTTTTAATTTGCCTTTCTTACTACTGGGATGTGCATTTGCCCTTTTAGGTAAGATTTGCCAATTACCTGAAGGCAGGCTAAAGAACACAGATTTAGTGGAAAAGCCAGAATATTTCCAGAAATACGTTTATAATAACAGACATTTGAAATACTGTATTTAACTTTAATTTCTTAGATTTAAGTATTGCCTGATTTTGCAAAATGAAAATACTTCCCACTTTAATGTCAAAACATCTCCTAATAAAATTAATTACAGAGCAGAAGGCATGTGATTATCACCAGGTCTTCTCCTTGTGCTCTGTCTGCTCTTCTGGTGTTATAAATCAGGACTATAAATAAAAAAGGTTGCAACGTTTTATCTTTTCATTTTTAGATCAAGACATTCAAGTATTCTTTTCTGCAGATAGGGAGAAATAAAGAAGAAAGTCCTTACTATTAATCATAAACAGCACTGAGATTTTAACTTCCCTTAACTGAGATTGTAATGATATAAATTTAGAAGTGAAGCCATTGAAGGTGGGAAATGTCACTCTGAACAAGCTCTTCGCACAATTCTCCTACTTTTACAAAAGTAAAGTAAGTCATTTTAGGGCAAACATTCTGACCAAGAATACATTTAAGCTGTGATAGATCTCCAGTTTTAGCTTTCTAAAGATTATACAGGAATTGATTCCAACAGCTGCTGCTTGGTTTTAAGATTCCACTCATGAAATATGCTCATTCTTCCACTGGAAAATAACATTCTCATTAAAGGCAGTCAGGATTCTCCTTGATTAAGCTGAGTGACTTAAATGTCTCAGTTAACACAAGTGATGGAATGTATATATATATATATATACACTCAATTTTTAAAATGTTAATATGATGGGCTTAAATAGCAATGCCTTGAAGATGAGAATTTTAGGTTGAGTGTTTTATAAGAAAATTCATTGTATGGAAAATCAGTGTATAGGTCAGGTGATTATTTGGCAGTGAAAACACTATTTTAGCACTGCCTTTACAGAACCATTAGATTTATAATAAGTGTGTTAATCAACATGAAGTTGACGATTAACAGCTTGGCTTTGTAGTGAGAAAAACTTCAGATCAGTTACTGGTTCTGCCACTTACCAGGTGTGTGACCTTGAGGCAGGTATTTTTCTATTAATAAGTTTTAATCTTTAAAATGGAAAAAAAGAAAAAGAATACCAGCCACCTCACATGACTGTTACTGGGATTTAATAACATCACGAGATGACCATGAGGAGAAGAACATTAATGTTAACATATTGACAAAGGCTGAAGATATAATAGGTGTTGCAAGCTAAAGAAAGCTACCAGTTCAAAATACAAAACACTTACAGTGCTATGTCCTAAGAACCAGTTCCATGGTCCTTGGGTCTTCACCCAAGTATCTTAAAACAAAATGTAGGATATAAAATGTTGGAGGGCAGGAAAGAGGAGGGCTTTGTTTACTGATTTTGGAAAAGAGGCGTCAGAGGATGGTATATCACATCTGCTCCTTAACCTTCCCGAAGGGGAAGGGATGTGAGTACCCATCCTCACCACTGAAACCTAGTGAGGGGCTTTCACGTGCCCACTAGAAGGCCTGATATGGCTCTCCCGGACTCTCACAGGCAATGGAGTCAAGTTTGACGCCCACCAAGGAAATTTGGAAGGNTTTGGAAAAGAGGCGTCAGAGGATGGTATATCACATCTGCTCCTTAACCTTCCCGAAGGGGAAGGGATGTGAGTACCCATCCTCACCACTGAAACCTAGTGAGGGGCTTTCACGTGCCCACTAGAAGGCCTGATATGGCTCTCCCGGACTCTCACAGGCAATGGAGTCAAGTTTGACGCCCACCAAGGAAATTTGGAAGGCAGCAGAGAGGCTGGTAAGTTGCTTTACTGGGACAGAAAAAAGAGTTCCTCCTGCAACTGTATTCCTTCTAATAGTAGATAAAAGAATACGTAAGTTTACCCTCAAATTTAAGCCACATTAGAGAAGAAGCTGGCCTTGGACTGTTTCACTTATGCTCAAGAGTGCCACCTGGAAGGGGCAATGGGATTTTATCCATGAAAGTACACTTGGAGTGTCCCTCCGGAGAACTGGCAGCGCAATGAACGGGTGGCCAGCCAGGGGGCAACACTGCCTGGTTCATGACAGTGACAGCTCCAGGGGCCATAGAATAGCCTCTGAAGAATGCTTTAAAATGTCCACAAGAATCAGCTTTGAACTCTTCTCTTGTGGGGGAAAAAGAAAAAAGAAAGTCCACAGTGAAAGAGAAACATCTTGAAACAGTACTAACTCAAGTAAGAAGCTTCCACATGCGCCCTTGCCCTTCCATTTCTCAATGTTACAAACATGCTGGAGAACAGAAAAAGACAAGGACACCCCTCTCCACACATACCCCCACCACCACCACACACACAGACACACACCCCCCTCCACACACACACATACCCCACGACACACACACACGTTCAGCCCACCACAAATACCTAAACCCCACCACACACACCCCGCCACACATACACACAGCCCACCACACACACAGACATACCCCACCACATACACACATACCCAGCCCAACACACAGATACCCTACTACACATCTCTCTCTCTCTC
>SJYA01001296.1:4435290-4460119 GCA_006410615.1 Neotragus moschatus | reverse complement strand
CATTATACCTCCACAGCCAGCCCAGCACTGATATGGAGAAGAAGCTCCATAAATAAAAGTTTGAAAGTGAACTGAAGAAACAGTAACCACTCACAGTGAACTTATTATGACATTGGAAACTCAGTGAGGCATTGTACATAAATTTCATTAGAAAAATCCTGCAAGCTAGTTGCTGCTATACCAATTGTACAGATTTGGAGACTGAGGTTTAGAGCAAGGGATCAAAAGCACAACTGCCTGCCCTACAGACCTGAGTCAGATAAAAACGGGTAAAGAGGAGGCAGGTATCAACTAATGGGATGTAGCAGCCAAAAGTACTGTAAGATAACTGCCTTCCTTAAGTGGGCAGTTGCTTCTTGGCTGCTACTGAAGCTCGTCCTATGAAAAAGCAATATTACCATGTCTGAATTTTCAATCGAAGCTAAAAATCCAGTTTTTTAAATAAATGTGAAAACTTTCAAAAAAAAAAATACATTGTCCTAGAGCAATCAGTAGAGATTCCAATCCTGGCAGGCACCTCTCATACTTTTCTCTGTGTACTAACTGCCTTTATAGTGGGGAGAAAAGCTAATCTACTTTTTAGTAAATGTTACTGGTGAATCTGGTGTAACACACTGTCCCTGTGTGTTCAGTCAAACGTACTTTTTNCATTGTCCTAGAGCAATCAGTAGAGATTCCAATCCTGGCAGGCACCTCTCATACTTTTCTCTGTGTACTAACTGCCTTTATAGTGGGGAGAAAAGCTAATCTACTCTTTAGTAAATGTTACTGGTGAATCTGGTGTAACACACTGTCCCTGTGTGTTCAGTCAAACGTACTTTTTGTTAAAGATGCTTCTTACAATGGCTAAGGGTTTCGCTAGGCACTTGCCTTTTGTGTCTAGAACACTGTAGTCATTCTCTGAGGTTTGAACATCTCTCTGATGCCTAGAGTGAAACCCCCCATCATACTGTCTGAGTGGCTAATGAATTCGTGTAGTCCTTCTAATGCGATGATGCAACATGCTGACCTTACTGTGCCAACAATTCCTACAGTTTTAGGATTGTAAGATATTTAAAGATTTCAAATTCTTCCTTTTTAAAAAAAGATTCACTTCTTGTTATTAAATCTGTTTTTTAGAGACTGGATATTATATTGGTGGTTTCAACTCAAATTAATTTCATAAAAAAAGATTAGAAATGCTATCACTGGCTTATCTTTCCATTTTAAGCAAAAACTACCACTAAGAAGTATAATAAGGAGGGAAGTACAATGCTGAAAGTATTTAACAAATTGAATTTGATAAAAAATTACTGAAAGTCTATTATATGCCAGGATCTGTGCTAGGTCCCAGGATACAAAATGAATAAGCCATTGTCCTGCACTCTAGTTCCAGTGGGGAAAACAGGTCAATAAATAAAATAGAGATCCATGCTATAATAGAAGGATTACAAAAGGCTCTGGGAACTTAGATAAAAGGATGATTAATAGTGATTTCATGTGGGCAGGGCTGGGAGAAGTTTAGGTCAAGGAATGCTCTACAAGAAAGGTTACAACTTAGCTCTAACTTTAAGCATGGCTGGAGTTTCAGAATTCAGGTGTAAGATGAGGTGCATTCTGGGTAAAACAAGCAATTATCTATGAATAAGAAATGTACTATGAGTAAGATACTGTATTGAGCACTTATACTCCATTTTTCATAACAATCCAGTGAACTAACATATCTAAAAATGACCATCTTCCAGATTAAGAAATAGAGGCCCACAAAGGCTAAGTAATTTATCCAGGGCTTTACAGCCAGTCATTAGCAAAATATGTGTTTTATTCCAAAGCTTGGGCTATTAAACACTATATCACCAGGTAGGGTAAAAAGGATGCAGATATATACTACTTTGGTTTGAAGGCTAGAGATTAGTCTATTATGAATAAAGGTAACTTGCACTGATGTGTGCTGCAGTAGGCGGTACAGGTAGGGATCAACTGTGAATATTATGATGTAAGACTTGTAAACTGGATCCATATTTTAAGCCTGCAGAGTTGAAGCTTTACTTCATAGACATCAAGGATTCTTTGGATGATTGCTAAATCCATGGCCAAGAATGAGCTCACTGGATAAATTCAGGGGCTTTGAAGCAGCTCTGGAGAAATCAAATGCTACAAAACTTGCTAATAGATTATTGAAATAATACAGACAAAAGACAATGATGGTCCAAGCTCAGGGACTGGCGGTAAGGACAAAAAAGATAAGGATGTAAAATGATGTTGTGGAGGGAAAGATCAACATGATTTCAGAATGAATTTATGGGAGGGATGAGGAGAGGTATCACTGGTGATGCTAGGGATTCTGGCTTGAATAACTGAGTAGGTGTTAAGGTGAAAGGTAGAGCATAACAGAAAGGTCTAGGGATGTTCAAATTGCTAACTCTAAGAAATAACGGGGAATATGGAAATTTGTCTTGAAAACATAGATTTAGGAACCACAAAAAAGGGGGATATCATCTACACCCAGACAAAGTGTGGAAATAAGAGGAAATTTAAGACCTGAGACACAACAGCAATACCAGTAACAGTTACACAAGAATGTCAACAACAAGGTTTAACCTGATACTAAGCACAAATCTTTCCAGTCCCTCTGCAATTTTAGTTAATTGTTTAAAATTAACCAAGGTACAGTAACTTCTCTTTCTTTTTTACAGATATAAGTATTTAATGGTTAGTGGATCAGAGCATTCACTAGTACCAGGCTATCAGAGAACTGGACATATTACAGTTGGGGATCCATAATGATAATCGAGATAATTTACTTTAATCTACATAGGTGTGTATATCCTATAGGGCCTTAATAAAAAGGAACACAACTTACTTACATTCATGTAACTCATATAAAAGTATCATAAACAGATCAGTAAAAAAGAAAGGTCCAACATAAATATTTAAATGTTTTTTAAGAAGAAATAGTTAATGTGATCACTAATTTTCCAGTTGTAATGGACTAAAAGAAAGTATAATGCTTTGAAAGAATTACTTTTCAAAGCACCTTATATTTCTAGGTAGAGACGAAAGCGTTAGAACAAAGCATTCTATTAAAGACAATTTGCATTCATTTTGTCTCTATAAGAGAAGTACTTTGTCAGTGAAGGTCAACAGAATCCAACAGGGAGGCTCGTGCCCTCCCTCCTTACCCTGGTACGTGCAGAGGTTAGAACAGTCTAACTATTTAGCCTTGGAATTACTACATACTCCACCTTCCCGGCTATTCAGAAAGGCTTTGTTCATGAAAAGTTCTCATGGTTATAAAACACTAAGCAAAAAAAAAACCTTGTTCTCCCGTGATGTGCTGTATTACATTTCTTTTTGTTTGAGGAACTGAAAAAGCTTTACAAATAAGACCTAATAAATCTCTTTAACACAGCTGTTTGTGGGAACTCTTCCCCATTCAATGAAGACTGGGGACAGGTAAGGGGAGAAGAGAGGCTGAGAGAAAAGGAAGGCAAACAGGCACCCTCTGTCATCTAAAGTCACCAAAGAAGTTCAGAGTTGCACACATTTGTCCTCCGACTGGCCTTGTCTAGCTAAACAGTTAGCGCTTTATCCTTCCCAGCTGGTAGCTGCTGTTTCTAGAGTTTGCCATCTGTTAACACAGGTGAGCAGCAGCAAACAAAACACCAGAAGTCCAGAGATAAAAGAAGGAAGTCAAGAAAAATGAACAATTCCAGGTGCTTTTTGTGTTTAAGAAACTGTTAGATGCTGTCACATTTCCAGTAAGCACTCAATAAATACTTAGCTTCTTGCCTTTCATATAATTTATACTATCTGATTAAAGGAAACAAAAGAATCCCTGTGAATTAAAACTGCTGGTCATGAAGCAAGTCAATTTATGTATCACAGTGCAGAAGCATGAAGGAAAGGACTGGTGCAGAGCTCCGTCAAGTCAGCTTGTATGCTCTGCTTAGTGATTACACCAGATATGACCCATTGCATTCATACAGAACACTGCTACCAAAAATGAAGAATCCAAGGAACAAGGGATGGAAGTCACCACTGAGACAAAGAATACAAAATATCCACTATCTTCTCTTTAGCAGAGACCTCCTCACAAACGAAGTTGCTGCCTGAGGTTTTACTTTGTTAACAGATCAGAGACTGTGATGGGACATTAGGGAGACATGTTATACTCGTGTGTGTGTGTGTGTGTGTGTGTGTGTGTGTGTGTGTGTGTTTAGTTGCTCAGTCGTGTCCAGCTCATTTCAACCCCATGGACTGTAGCCTGCCAGGTTCCTCTGTCCATGGGGATTCTCTAGGCAAGAATCCTGGAGTGGGTTGCCATGCCCTCCTTCAGGGGATCTTCTCAACCCAGGGATCAAACCCAGGTATCCCACATTGCAGGCTGATTCTTTATTGTCTGAGCCACCGGGGAAGCCCAAGAATACTGGAGTGGGTAGCCTATTCCTTCTCCATGGGGAACTTCCCTATGGATTGAACCGGGGTCTCCTGCATTTCAGGATTCTTTGCAAGCTGAGCTACCTGGGAAGTCCTTACTCCCTCTACCCATAGGATTAAATTTGGTCCTGATATTTTTGCAAAAATCGAGAGGTGTTTGGAAAGCCATAGCTATACCTTCCATAGGACAAGAGAGCTACTCAAAGCAAGTCAGACACAGTATCCCAGTGGCTCCAGAGTCATATGGGCTTGACTGTGAATCCAGCTTTTGCCATTTAACTTAGGCTTAGTTATAGAATCTCTATGGAGAAGGAAATGGCAACCCACTCCAGTATTCTTGCCTGGAGAATTCCATGGACAGAGGAGTCTGGTGGCCTACAGTCTAAGGGGTTGCAAAGAATTGGACATGACTGAGCAACTAACATTTCCATGCAATCTCTTGATCCTGGTTTCCTTTTCTATGAAATAAGCAAAACCAATACTATCTAACCTATCTGCCACTCAGGGCAATTGTCATAATGAAATGAGATAAGCCATGTGGACATTTAGCACAGTGCCAGATATGTGGTAAGAATTCAATACATATTAATTTTATGCAGATAGCATTTAAAAAAACAACCCTGAGATGATCATACTCATGAGACTTAAGACCAATATATATCATTTTTAGAGCATTCTGAAGACTTTTGATAAAGACATACAATGGAAATTTTCATGTAAGCATTTATCTGTATCAGTCAATATAAAATTGTATACATATACATTAATCCACAAGATTGGCCTCTTTTTTCTTTTCTGGAATGTAACAAGTATGAATGTTGATCGCTTGGTTTTCATCTCAAAATATGAGCCATAAATATTTTTGAACTAACACCTACCCTACAGCATATGCCATTTAACTTTTAAAGGACAAATTTATCTATTAAAAGGCTATTCATCATCAACTTATTTTAGGTAAGATAGATGCAGGAACAAACAGTTTACTGAAAATTCAGAAAATAATATGGATCACTGAAGTTTGATTCCTCCAGTTAAAGTATGGAGACAATAATGAGAACAAAGAAGCACAGAGGTAATCAAAATATCAACTTTTTCCTAATTTTACAGCTTAGAAATGTGGATGGCATTGTAACAAATAATGTAAATAATTTCTGTTGGTAATGGAAAAACTTAATGATTAACTGCTCAAACACAAATGAAAACTAATTTTAGGAAAGGTATAAGTAATTTATTTGAAAAAAATGTAATACTACATAGAGCAAAGAAAATTATTAGCATTTTCAAAAGACTAAGATAATCTACAGTTTATCGGTTCAGTTCAGCTCAGTTCAATTGCTCAGTTGTGTCTGACTGTTTGTGACACCACCCTTATGGCAGAAAGTGAAGAACTATAGAGCCTTTTGATGAAAGTGAAAGAGGAGAGTGAAAAAGTAGGCTTAAAGTTCAACATTCCGAAAACTAAGATTGTGGCATCCAGTCTCATCACCTCATGGCAAATAGATGGGGAAAGAGTGGAAACAGTGGCTGACTTTATTTTTTTGGGCTCCAAAATCACTGTAGATGGTGACTGCAGCCATGAAATTAAAAGACGCTTACTCCTTGGTAGGAAAGTTATGATCAACCTAGACAGCATATTAAAAAGCAGAGACATTACTTTGTCAACTAAGGTCCATCTAGTCAAGGCTATGGTTTTTCCAGTAGTCATGTATGGATGTGAGAGTTGGACTATAAAGAAAGCTGAGCACAGAAGAACTGATGCTTTTGAACTGTGGTGTTGGAGAAGACTCTTGAGAGTCCCTTGGACTGCAAGGAGATCCAACCAGTCCATCCTAAAGGAGATCAGTCCTGAGTGTTCATTGGAAGGATTGATGTTGAAGCTGAAGCTGCAATACTTAGGCCACCTGATGCAAAGAGCTGACTCATTTGAAAAGACCCTGATGCTAGGAAAGATTGAGGGCAGGAGGAGAAGGGGATGATAGAGGATGAGATGGTTGGATGGCATCACCAATTCAATGGTCATGAGTTTGAGTAAACTCTGGGAATTGGTGATGGACTGGAGGCGTGCTACGGTTCATTGGGTCACAAAGAGTTGGACACAACTGAGCAACTGAATTGAACTGAACAGAAGATGCAAGAAATAGAACTGAGAGGAAAAAGTATCTGATTCAGGAAAGAGTATGACTGCAGGAGAAAATATCTTCAAGGGTGAGAGGGGATAAGATCCAGAACTAACACGCTCCTCTCTGACCTTGACAGGTTTAGGGAGTCTCTTCCACTGAGAAATGCATGAGACCCACAGGTAAAAATAAACACTCTAATTATATCCACAGCCTCTATACATATTAGCCAGGCTGGAAGGAAATAGGAGTGTTTGAAGAGTTAAATGAGGATACTAAGCGGATTTTCCTCTTCTTATATCCTTTAATGCCTGTTTTCATAATAAATAGAAATTTTTAAAGTAACAAATCCTCAAAAAAAGCTCCTTACTCAAGGTGTTCCCACAAAGTTATACAACAAGAAAAGAGTTGACAAATATACAGTTCTTTGATACATTAAAAACACTTGAATTATTATTTTTGACAAGGTAGTGCTCTTGATGGTAAATACTATATATAACCCTATATTAATTCTTCATAGAGTTAGTAAATGCCCATATAGTTTTACTATGTCTCATACTGTTTTAAGAACTTTATAAATATCAACACATCTAATACTCAATATTTATTACGTAGGTAGCATCATTTTTCCCACAGGAGGAGTCTGCAGTACAGAGAGATTCTTGTCCAGAATCATTGAGCTAAAAAGTCTGGGAGCTGAGATTCAAACTCCAGCACTCTGATACCAGAATCCTGGCCCTGAACCTCTCTGCTGTGTTTTGAATGCTATCTCACTTCATCTTAACAAATTTTAAGAGAAGTATATTATTATATACTGAACAAGAGAGTTCCCGAAAAACATCTATTTCTGCTTTATTGACTATGCCAAAGCCTTTGACTGTGTGGATCNAATCGGCTGTGTCCTAAAGAGGCCAGTCTCCGTTCTTGTCAATTCACCCACGCCGTTCATCCCACCATCCTCTGGACCCCCGCGGAGGCTGGACCCCCCCGCATTATGACTTTCACTTCAGTATTGCAACAGCTAACAACTGGCAGGAGAGCATTGCTGGTCTTTATTTGGCTTGTCTAAATTCTATGGCTTTCATTTCCTACCTATACTTATGATTGATAATTATTGTAATTCATTTTTTTAAAGAAAGAAAACAATGAAATAATTTATCTTAGTGGTAAAAGGATATGAGATCTGTTTTTCCTTCCATAATACCCATCAGAAACTTTCTAAAATGTTCAGGTAGAGGCAACTTAAAAGGTCCTTTCTGGAAGACAAAGCTGGAGGCATAACAAGAATAACCCTTACAGACTTCAGACTGTACTATAAAGCTACAATAATCAAAACAGTGTGAGATTGGCATTAAAAGAGATATATAGATCAATGGAACAGAATAAAGAGCCCAGAAATAAATCCACACATCTATGGTCAATTAATCTACAAATATACAATGGAGAAAAGACAGTTTCTTCATCTAGCTAGATAGTTATATGTAAGTCAATGAAGTTAGAACACTCTCACATCATATACAAAAATACACTCAAAATGGCTTCAGTTCAGTTCAGTTGCTCAGTTGTGTCTGACTCTTTTTGACCCCATGAATTGCAGTACACCAGGCCTCCCTGTCCATCACCAACTCCTGGAGTTAAAGACCTAAATATAAGATATGACACCCTAAAACTCCTAGAAGAGAACACAGGCAAAACATTCTCTGACATCAATTCAGTTCACTCACTCAGCCATGTCCGATTGTTTGCAACCCCATGAACCACAGCACGCCAGGCCTCCCTGTCCATCACCAAACTCCCAGAGTCTACCCAAACCCATGTCCATTGAGTCAATGATGCCATCCAACCATCTCATCTTCTGTCATCCTCTTCTCCTCCTGCCCTCAATCTTTCCCAGCGTCAGGGTTTTTTCAAATGAGTCAGCTCTTCACATCAGGTGGCCAAATTTTCTTAGAGCAGTCCACCAAGGCAAAAGAAATAAGAACAAAAATAAACAAATGAGACCTAACTAAAATTAAAAGCTTCTTCACAGCAAAGGAAATCATAAATAAAATGAAAAATCAGCCTATATAATAGGGTAAATATTTGGAAATGATGCAACTCAAGGGGTTAATATCCAAAATATACAAACGACTTATACAGCTCAAGATCAGAAAACAAACAACCCAATGCAGAAGACTTAATAGACACTTTTCCAAAGAAGACACAGATGACAAGCACAGACAAGCACATGAAAAGTTGCTCAATATCATGAATTATTTGGAAAATGAAAATCAAAACTACAATGAATTATTACCTCACACCGGTTAGAATGGCCATCATCAAAAAATCTACAAACAATAAATCCTGGAGAAGGTGTGGGGAAAAGGGAAGCTTCCTGTATTGTTGGTAGGAATGTTAACTGGTACAGCCACTATGGAGAACTGTATGGAGGTTCCTTAAAAATCTAAAAATAGAACTATTATATGATACAACAATCCCACTCCTGGGTTTATATCTGGAGAAGATGAACTCTAATTCAAAAAGATACATACATCTGATTGTTTACAGCAGCACTATTTATAATACCCAAGACATGGAAACAACCCAAGTGCCCACTGATAGATGACTGACTTAAGAAAATATTGCATATATATATATATATATATATATATATACACACACACACATACATACACACAATGGAATATTAGCCATAAAAGAAACATTGCCATTTGCAGCATCAAGGCTGAATATTACTCTCGGTGAAGTAAGTAAGACAGAAAAAGGTGAATAATTATATCACTTATACGTGGAATTAAAAAATTACAAATGAATTTATATACAAAACAAAAACATACTGAAAAACACAGAAAACAAGCTTATGGTTATCAAAAGGGGAAGGCAGGGAGCAGGTATAAACTAGGAGTATCGTATTAACAGACACAAACTATTATATAAAAGAGGCCTCCCAAGTGGCACTAGTGGCAAAGAACCCACTTGCCAATGCAGGAGATGTAAGAGATTCAGATTTGATCCCTGGGTGGGGAAGGTCCCTGGAAGAGGAAATGGCAACCCACTCCAGTATTCTTGCCTGGAGAATCCCGTGGACAGACGAGCCTGGTGGGCTACAGTCCATGGGGTCTCAAAGAGTCGGACACGACTGAAGCGACTTGGCACGCACACACACATTACTACAGCTAGGCCCCGAGCGACTGAGCACGCACACACACACACATATATATACACATAACTGAATCACTTGGTTGTATACCTGAAACTAACACAACATTAGAAATCAACCATATTTCAATAAAAGAAAAAGGTCCTGAGTCTGTCACTGGAGCTTTCACATTAGGAAACTAGGAAAAGCAAAACAAATAAAACCAAAGAACACAAAACAAAACAAAAAAAGTTATTTTTGTTTCCTTCTTGTCTTATTAGCCAAGCAATACACGTTCACTGGAACAAACATAGGAAATCTTATCAACAAAAATAAAAAATAAAATTTATTCACACTTCTACCACCTAAACACTTTTTGAATTTTTATATTTCCTTCATGTCTCTTTTCCTATGCATATATGAACATATTTTCAACATAGTGTTTTTAAATCTAGATTTTCACTAAACACATTCTAAATATCTTTCCTCATCATTAAAACTTTTTATCTGTAATGTTGTTTAAAATGTTTATAGCCCAGGCCTTCTGCAATGTTCTTTCCCTGTATTTTCACTATATTCCAACCAGTCAAGGCAATTTTATGCAGCTTTACTTTTTATAGCTGTATGTTATAAATTTAAATATTATGTTAATATGCATTTTGAGCTATCTGCAATTCCATTCCTTTTCTTAGATTTTATTTCTCCTTCTTTTTCTCCCCTTTTCCTTACTTCACTTCCTTTGTCTTCCTTTGTCTCCTTGGAGGCTAAAGGGAGAAAAAAGCCAGGTCCATAAATAACTGTAATCACTACCACAGGCAAATAAAAGGACTCTGGATTTCAAAAGAGAATTCCTTCATCAGTTTGCAAATATGCCTACACATCTGAAGGCAAAGACCCTTTCGAACACTTAGTTACTTTTCTTTCAAGAGGAGCAACAAGAAAATAAGAAGCAATATTTTTTTCTCTTTTCCCAGTTGAAAAAACAAAAATCAAGAATGGACAGGATGCCTGCTCATGTCATACAGCTGGTTGGTGGTGGAACAAAGATTAAACCCAGGATTTCTGAATCCCAGTTTTGTGTTTTCACACTGTGGCACACAGCCCTACCCTAAAAAAAAATTACAGCTGGGCTATGTGAACTTTGTATCAAGACAAAGACTATAAGAAGAGAGTACTTTTCAAGTGAAAGAATTCTCTGATTTTGTGAGAAATTCTACTAACCTGATATACAACAGTAAAATCTGTCCTGAGAAATGGGAGGGAATGAAAAGGACAATCCTTATCCATTCATTTGATGCTTTTCTCTCAAGCAGAGCTATGTTCATGTGTGTGTGCGTGATGGTTGCTTCAGCTGTGTCTGACTCTTCTCGGCCCTATGGATTGTAGTCCACCAGGCTCCTCTGTCCATGGGATACTGCAGGTAAAAATACTGGAGTGGGCTGCCATGTCCTCTTCCAGGGATCTTCTCGCCCCAGGGATCAAACCCATGTCTCTTATGTCTCCTGCATTGGCAGGCATGTTCTTTACCACTAGTGCCAACTGGGAAGTCCCAGCTACATTTATACTTTGATTAAAATGTCACACATATGGCAAGCTGGCTTCCCCAAGGGGAACTCTAGAAAGTGACTTCTTGAAGGCACAAGAGCAAATATTCTGTAGGAAAGAGAATGTTCCTGCCCTGAGGGTATACTTCGATAGGTTCAAAATGTTGGATGGAAAGAATCCTTGAATATAACCTAATACAGCCCCTTATAAAACCTAGGAAACCTCTTAATACCTCTGTCAATCAGTCATCACCTTGTGCTTGAACATCAGCACTTATGGAGGATACAGACTCTGGGCTGAAGCCAAGAAAAAGTAAAGTCAATACTTTTATTGATTGGACTATCTAATTAACCTTGCATATACTATGCTGTGTGCCTTTTTATTTGTATGACTTGTATTTAGTGACCTTTTTGCTACACTGAATGGCAACATCACATACACACAAATACACAGTGAAATAGAAAAATAACAAAAAGCCAATATTGTTTTATTACCTTGGGAAGCATTTATTATGACACAGGATGGATGGCAAATGTGATGGACACTCAGAGGACCATAAACATATTACAACTGGAAGGGTCGTTCTTACAGATAAACTAGCACAAGATTTTCCTTTTACTTAAAAAGAAATAAAGTTTAAGAGATTTGCTAGGCTCTTATAGGTCTCTGCCTCAGTGGCACTTGACTACATAGAGACAGAGAGAGTCTACAGATGATTTAATATAGAGGTTGGCGTACTGATAATCACAGCTCAGAGAAGGAAAAACACCACAGGCAGGTGGATCAGGATCAATACTCTCATTAAATACTCAGTTACCTTTCCCCTTCTGGATTTATGTTTTCCCTCACTTCCTCAGTGATGTTTTTCTGTATTAAATACAGAAAGAATAATCAGGAAAGAGTTCCTTGACTGTAGCTGAAATCAATGTATCTAACATGTTTTCCAATACTTACCGTGCATGTATGTGGCCTCATTATATTCACATGCCAGGAAAGGTTCAAACAGGAAAAAAGCTGTAGGAAGCCATTCATAATTTTCTCTTCAGGATTTAACAATCATTCTTACCAAAGTCTTACACTGTTTCTAATACATCCCAAGTGATAAAGTTAGTATATTAAAATTCAAAACACAGCAAATTATTCATGCTGCAAAGTGACTGTTTCTGTGATTTTGTTTTGCTTTATTTTAAAAATTCATAGTCTGCACTATTCTTTGGAAAGGGGTCACTATATACATATATAGATATTCCATGTAAGGTGGTCACCATATATATAGTGATATTCCATGCCACTATGACATTCATTTTGAAAAGGCAGGTTACAATGACTCTCCTCCAATTTCAGATGAATAAATTCAATCTTTAATCATCCTGAATTTACTCATTTCCTTCATTTATGTTCCTTGATGGATGTTCCTCAAGTTTCTTGTATAGATTTTCACGTGTTTGATATCCAGTTTCAAACGTTCTTATGTTCTGATAAAGGGTCTGAGTCTCTCAGCATAACTTTAGTGCCTAAATTCAAAGAGTCGGACACGACTGAGCGACTGAACTGAACTGAACTGAAATGCTTACTGCGTACCTTTGGGATTGAGTTTTACTCATCTTTGTATGTTCCCCACTCTTCACTCCTCCACACATATACATTAGAAGAATACATCGTAGGTGTCAGATTTATTTTTAAACATGATTTTCCTTTGTATTAAAATTATGGCTGCAAATTCAAAGAACACTCATTTGCATTTGGTTTGAAGAGTATATTAAAGTTCTGTTTTAATTCAAAATGTTCTAATACATTCCTCAGTTCAGCTCAGTTCAGTTCAGTCACTCAGTCGTGTCTGACTCTTTGCGACCCCATGAATTGCAGCACGCCAGGCCTCCCTGTCCCTCACCAACTCCCGGAGTTCACTCAGACTCACACCCATCGAGTCAGTGATGCCATCCAGCCATCTCATCCTCTGTTGTCCCCTTCTCCTCCTACCCCCAATCCCTCCCAGCATCAGAGTCTTTTCCAATGAGTCAACTCTTCGCATGAGATGGCCAAAGTACTGGAGCTTCAGCTTTAGCATCATTCCTTCCAAAGAAATCCCAGGGCTGATCTCCTTCAGAATGGACTGGTTGGATCTCCTTGCAGTCCAAGGGACTCTCAAGAGTCTTCTCCAACACCACAGTTCAAAAGCATCAATTCTTCGGCGCTCAGCCTTCTTCACAGTCCAACTCTCACAGCCATACATGACTACTGGAAAAACCATAGCCTTGACTAGACAGACCTTAGTCGGCAAAGTAATACATCCTGGTTTTCTAATTACACAGATTGACCAGATGATTTCATGAAGAGAAAACTTTAACTCTGGTTAGTAACTCACATAAGAAATAAGATCTTAAGTTAGCTTAAGATATCAATTAGATGGGTTTGGTCAGGTAGTATTAAAATACATATCAGAGGTAAGTATTACTATGTGTAAGAGAAAGCAGCAGGAAATAGTCACTAAAAGTCTTTCACATTCTGTTTTTATTTCTTTAGTAAAGATCATATACAGTTCAGCTAAAATAAGACTCTGTATCTTGATGACAAAGGTTAAGGTATTCCTCTTTTTTTTTTTTTTTGGAGGCTATGTCCTTTGGTGGCTGAATAGGAAAGCCAAACCACTACAACTGTTAACTCTTATTTTACTGAGAACTCTTGTTCATATATCTATCTCCTTAATTACTTTATAAGCCTTTTGAGAATAAGAACCTCATCTTTGTTCCATATACCTAGTATAAAGACAAATACTTAGGAACCATTCAGAAAATCATTTTTTTAGCTGGTTGAGCATTTCTCTTAGTTTCCTCAACTACAGGAGTAAGAAAGGGGTACAATAGTACCCATAGCCAAGGTGCTATATTTGCAAAGTATTCGGAACCTCACAGGGCACACAACAGGTGCTCATTCAGTACTGCTCCTCTGCACAACTCTGGGNCCTGCTCCGCCACAGCCCGGGGCTCTCAGCCGCTGTCTCTGTCCTCCGACGTGGGGTAGCTCCTCTCGGCGGCGCTGAGTGGGAAGTGGGGTGGCTCCTCCCAGCCGTTCCTGCGCCGTCACTGCCTGGGACTCTCGGCCGCTGACTCTTGGACATGGGGTGGCTCGTCGCTTATTACTTTTTGATTTGTTTCTTGTAGCTGATCTGATGTGTGAAATTGGAAATGTGAAGCTTGCTAACACTTCCATGCTAGAGAAATGCACAGTGAAGAAATCTGAGTTTCGTGGGATTTTTCCTCCCCACACCAAGGATAAGATTTTGCAGGGAGATCATTGAGGTTGCTTACGTCTGCCCCCCACCCCCGCCCACGCAGGACTCCTCTTTAATGTGTCCCTGCCTGTAGCACCTGCTACCAGCTGAAGGATCTTTCCTGAGAAGTCAAAGACTACTTCTGGGGACCAGATGGGTTTGATTCTGAATGGTGATGGCAAAACTAAGGCAGGACCAAACCCAGAGAACGGAGTTAAAGTTCAAGAAAACAGCTTTTCTCTATTTAACTCTACTGAAAACCTCTTTTCTTTTGCCCTAAGTCCAACTTCCTTCTCTTTTCTCAGCATCTATTTCTCCTTCTGATATATTACTCAGATCTTAACAAAATCCTAACCAAGTTCTAAAATAAATCTGTAAACTCTTATCTCTTACTGAAGTGTAATTTTGATAATGGTAAAATCAAGATCCTTAGGCAAATGCAAAATGTACACATCAGTGATTTTATGTGTTTATTATTTATTAAATCAGAGACCCTGCAATATGCTAAAACTGGCCCAAAGAGCATTTGAGAAGCTAAATATTTATAGGCAATATACAAATTAAAGGAAAAGAGTAGTTTTTATTATGCTGTAAACAGAAGCATCAGTTGAGATGCACATTTTATGCACAGGAGTGATCTTTATGACCTTGAATAAACTAAGCTAGTGGTTAGTTTTTTTGTCAGTCTTAATAGCCAACCCTTGTATCACCTGAATGAACAGATGGAATGAATATTAATCTCTTGTTCTTGGGAGAAACCTCACACAGGATAAGGGTGCAATGGTCTGAAACTGAACTTGGAAAAATGGAATTTCATATCTTTCTTCCTAACATTTCTTAGTAGTGCCAGATAGTTTTTTAACCTCATCCACTGACTCACAACACACCCAGAGTTAAATCTGGGGGTTCTCACTTCATGCAGTGTCTTTGTCTCTCACAATATCTTCCCATTTTACAGCTCTATTTAAGGCAGAGAGATAAGTAACTGATATAAAAAATGAAAAAGAAGAATGGGTGACAGCAATGTTTCCAGGTGGAATGTGGCACATGTGCCTGAGCTGGTCTTGACCTAACACAGATGTGATGCACTCTGTGTGGAAACTCAAAGATCCCTCCTACTCACACTTTCACACACTGGGGCCCCAGTATTCGTGTCTGAACAACTCTTTCATGAAAAGCAGAGAGAATTGTTCTCAACTCACAAAAAAAACTTTGCATAAAGGGAAAGAGCTTTTTCCTTCCCTAAAAGGTAGAGGTGGGAGTGAATTTTCCTTACCTTGAAAGGTGCTAAACATTTCTGCCTGACAAGGATCCGGGGCATCTTTGGGCAACCACTGTGTGTGGAGGAGAAGAGACCTGTGCAGCGTGGTGGAAGCCTAACAGACATGCACGCAGCGCATCTGGAAGCAGCAGGGTCTCAATCTTCATGGGCTCTGATGAAGACCTGATCCTGAGAAGCAAAGACCAGAGGCTGTGGCACCAATTCTTGAGCTCATATAATAATCTCTTTGAGAGCTTTTTGCAGGAATGTGACCTTTCAGGGTGAGTAGGTTGGGGCTCATTCATTCACCCAGGCAAATCAGAGGACAGGATAATTTGGTTATGCAACAAATAGTTAATTTTAGGTTCCTTCTCCAGCCTCTCACATCCCTTTTCAGTTGGGTAAACTGAGAGTGAGCTACAGAAACGCAGTGCAGCCGCATGCTATATCCCTATCATCTGTCTGGCTTTTCATGCGTCATGGTCTCCACATTAGCGTAGGGCAGCAGTAGAAAATACAGACATTTTGATTTGTGTAATTTTTTCATGCCCCAAATTCCTATTAATCTCACTGTTTGTCTTCATAAAAGAGAGTTTCCTGAAGGGCACAAGAAGAGAGGAAATTTTGTTTCACTAGTTTCCCTTGATTTATTTAGAATGTCTGGCAGAGGCCTTCCTAGCTCGGAGTCAGTATGAGAAATCCAGCCCGGGGGAGGGACTTCATGTCTCTGCTTTTCAATAGAACTATAAACTCTGTGGCCCATACTTCTTTAGCATCCCTTTCAAAAGAAAGCTCCTCTTAGAAAGCTTAACACCATGTAGCCACAATTCCCTATAGAGTTATTATAGCTGTGCTTCTGGGCAATGCAGAGAGTCAATGAATTTTACACCACAGAGGTCTCCTTAGGGGTCACTTACATCATGCCAACACTAGGCAGATTTAGATTTTGTATTATAGTAAGGGAAACTGGGCCAGGGACTTATCCAGAGTTTGAAGCGTTTTTGCCTTCAATATGAGAGCAGAGCATCAGTGGTAGAATTCAAGACTGTTCTTTTCCTACATCATCCTCTTATGTCCTGAAAGGTCTGATACATAAGAATGCCTTGATAATGGAACTTAACCTCTACTTTCAGTCTACCCTGTTGCCCTAGGGGAGGCTTTACAAGTCATTGCATCAGGAGCAAATTAATACTGAATGAGAAAAAAATGTCCATTTTTTCTATCTCCAAATATCTCAGCTTCCAAGCCTTCTTTTCTTTCTCATCTTTACTTTATAACTGGACACTCAGACAAGAGGAGTAGGTCACATTGCTTTGTGATTATGTCCCTAGATTCCCAGCCTCTGTAACCAGGAACAAGTTTTACATACAAATGCAAAAGGAGAAGTTGCATATTGCGCTTCCTGCAAATTCCTCTGGAATTCTTCAGATTCCTTTTTTTTTTTTTTTTGATACATGGAATGTCTATTGACTATCTGATTTTAAGAAAATTAGTAGGGATTCATAATTCCTACTAATTGAATTTTTGAGAGAAGATCTTTTGTCATGATTGAGAGAAGATCTTTCTTTTTTGATATATGGAGTGACTATTGACCATCTGATTTTAAGAAAATTAGTAGGGTTAAAGAGCCTACAGTGAGTCAGAGGTGACAAAGTCTCTAATATTTCCTCCATTTTCCCCATCATTTCTATTTTGGCTCTAAGACAGTAGCACCGGACACAAATCTGAGCAATCTCTAGGAGACAGTGGAGGGCAGTGGAGCCTGGTGTGCTGCAGTCCATGGTGCCATGAAGTCAGACACAACTGAGTGACTGAATGACAACACACAGCAGCATGAGGATGTCAAGGAGGAAGAGCAAAGTGCTTTGAAAGATCATGCAATGTCCTAATTTTCCTCTGGAAAATGTCTTGGGTCTCACATTATATAGAGATGGGTAAATGCAGATATTACAGGACAAGAGTAGGTTTATTTCATGTACCAAACCTCAGTATGAGATATCAAGCCCAGAAAGAACACTTAGGCCTTACGGTGTCTTCTGTGACCTAAATCAGATGAAATCAAAGTCCTGGTCTCTTATAGGTGATAATGACAATCCTTTTTATCTCTTGAACCAAAGCTTGTAACAGATACTAAATTTAGTCTCTGAGCCTCAGTTTCTCAGATCAATGTGGGTAAGGCTCTATAAATAGGATTTTAGAAGCAGATGGTATGAGATAAAGAAAAAGGAGCTTCATACTTTGGCTACCAACATCTCCTGGGACTTCCAGGTTTCTTTAGTCTAAACTTTAGCTAATATACCACAAAACTGAATGAGGCAATATCCTCAGTCCTCATATTTTCCTCCGTTTGGCACCCTATTTTCAAGTCAGACACTTTCATGTATAAAACAGAGGATGAAAAAATGAAGAGGACTGAAACTACCAGTTCTAAGTACATGCATGCGTGCTAAGTTGCTTCAGTCGTTTCTGACTCTGCAACCCTATGGACTATAGCCCACCAGGCTTGCTGTCCAGGGATTCTGCAGGTAAGAATATTGGAGTGGGTTGCTATGCCCTCCTCCAGGGGATCTTCTCAACCCAGGGTTCAAAGCCAAGTCTCCTGTGTCGCCTGCATTGCAGGCAGTTTCTTTACCACTGAGCTACCAGGAAAGCCCAATTCTATGTACAAGATATGTTTTTTTCTTAGTTCAAAGTCTAGTCTGAGAGACTAAAACGTGAAGAGGAATTGCTGATATTGTTTCTTTTCATTTCCTTTAACAAATATTTGAGTGACATGTCACCAGCATTCCTAGTGTCCTTTTAGTATGGACATTTCCCCTCTACCTTCACCTCTCAGTAGAGGCGTGATTCCATGATTGTCCCTGCAAAATCCTCAGTCTTTGTAATTGTGCATGGGAGCAACAACTGGAAACTAGTATTGTACTTTGTTCTCCAGTGAAAGGCCTTTAGTATACATCTCACTTCACTTTTCTTCCAGTCTTGGTTTGATTAAAAATTCATCAATAGAACACTGACTCTCACTCCTCCCAGGACCATCCCCAGAAGTTGTTGAGTCTAATCACCAAGATCAAGATCTTTCCAGTCATGCCTTTTGGCAGGACCTCATCTAAACTGTAGGGCAGTCATGGGTATATCCTATGTCTTATGTTATTAAACAGCCTGAGTCTGGTTTTCACATGTATAGTTTGGTGAACAAATTTGCCAAAGGAGAATCAACTGGGACAGAGCTTCATGCTAACTCTTTTATCCTATTCCCATTTTCAGTCACATTCTATCATGGCCAAGAATGTTGAGCAGTCATGGAATGCTTTGCTTCATGTCTTATACTTATCTCCCCAATACTCCTTTCTACTCTTAACCGAGAATAAAGAAGTAATCAAAGAATGATGGAGATACTTAGAAAGTCAAAGGAGCCAACCTGAAAGAACTCCCACTAGCAAAATCTGGAAAAGTTTCAGCATAAAAATGAATAATTGTAGTAATGGAATATAATATACAGAAAAATTTAGAATCCCATGAGTCCATGCCATCATGAATAAACAAATAAATAAAATGGAATAAATAGGGGAGAAGGGAAAGCTTCCTTCTATAGTAGGATGCCAGTTAATAACTGTAAAAGGAATCACCTATCACTTGGCACACCGTCATTTAGTCAATATCATAGTAATATTTTTAGGCGTGAATCATCAATGGATGCTGAAAGTAATGAGTAAAAGTTTGATGAGGAAGAGGACATTTACAGAACCTCAAACTGTTTCACCACTCACAAGGTCCCTATTTAGTTACAAAGACAAAAATAATAACTTTATAGTGATGAAAGTTGGTAGATAACTCTTTAACCAAGTGATCACAGCACTGAGAACAGGACAAATAGGTCTCACGTGCCTCCTTAACATGATGAACTGAAAAGATCACAACATCCTTTCCAAGAAATCTCTGCCAGACACATGATATAGCAATTTTAATCCTCGAGGAAACAGTGCATAAACCCAAATTGAGGGATCTTCTGCAAAATAAGGCCTACATGCTTCAAAAATGTCAAGGTAATAAAAGACAAAGTAAGACTGAGAAAATCTTCTAGATTAGAGAAGACTAGAGACATGATTATTAAATGCTTTGGAATCTTGGATTGGATCCTGGGGAATCAAAACAAAATAAAGCAACTTGCCATGAAGGACATTAAGGAGATAATTAGCAATATTTGAATGAAGTATATAGATTAGAATTTATCATTGTTACTTTCCTGATTTTGATAATTGAGTCCTTGTGAAAGAAGTTGTCCTTGCTTTTAGAAAATATACATAGTGCTTAGGTGAACAAACAAGGTCTGAGTTTTTCTCTGTAAGTTCTCTTTTTCCTCCCTTCTTTCCCCTCATTGCTTTCTTTCTCCCCTGTCCTCCCTGCTCCTCCCAGGATTGCTGCGGTGATGGTGATGCTTACAGGAACCTCAAGTACACAGGGCGCAAATGAAAGAGAACCAATCCCTTCTTATGACGATCTTCCAGTTCCCTCTGGCACTGGCTATTGGCAGAGCTTACTGGCCAAGTAGCAGTGGAGTTTGCATAGTCCCAACCCTAATAACACAAAACCAAGTAGTGAAGGGTGAAACGGAAGCTGAGAGACAATGCTCCCTTGTCTCTCAACCCTTCAGAGCTTTCTAGGAGATGCCTTGATGACATGCTCCAGGATAAGAGACTCAGCGCTGGAGAGGAAACTTCATGTTGCCTCTTAGGTGGGCAGGATCCTGACTCATGAGTATTCACATTTCCTGGTGTCATTTTATTAAAGGGGGCACTTTTATTCTGCAGGAAGTAAGCTATATGCTTTATTCTTGTGGTCAGAAGTTTCTATAAAATTCTCAGCAAATTTTTCACTAGTGTTGGGATCTTCAGTGAGAATCAATTATTATGAGCTCCCTCTCCAAGAAAGAACATTTACAGACAACCTACCTCTCTCTTCTGGCCTTTATAAGATGTAAGATCCCTACACTGTATAATGAGCATCTTTCCTACCCAAGAGCATAACGAGATCTCTCTAAATTTGACCTTCTTGCTGTGTTTATTCACTTATTTTTAAAAATATGCCTTCTGGAAGAATACCATCAAATTTTAGATCAGTAAACTGTGATATGCTTTATGTGTAGTACCATAGAACTGGGGCGGGCTTTTAAAAATTTATTTAGTTATTTACTTATTTTTGGCTGTACCACATACAGCTTGTGGGATCTTAGTTCCCCAATCAGAAATCAAACCTGGGCCATGGCAGTGAAAGTGCTGAGTCCTAACCACTGGACAGACCACAAGGGAACTCTCTGGGAGTGGGCTTTTATAGCTAGAGTTTGGGGACAAATTCACTATTGCAGAATTAGGAGGAGTAAAACTTTAAACTGTATCTTCTATTATGCCTCCTGAATTCCCAGGTTTTGTTCTTCATTATTTTAAGCCCTGACATATAAAGAAGACCCTCAAGGGAGAAAAATAAAAGAACAGGATTCTGTGCCTCAACTAATGTCCTCATTCCTTGAGATTCTTGTCTACTTTACACTCATGTTTAAAGGCAGAGTCATGAGGCAGGGAAAGGCTTGCTTCTTACAGGCTCCTCTAAGCCCATCAGAGCTATCTATGAGAGTCTTCATGACCCAGTTCTTAGCATGGGAGATCCAGTTTGTGAAGAATACTTTAAGAAGCTATATGCATTTAGGTTTCCCATTGCTAAATCAAAGGAGGCAAATTGTCCTGTCACACCCCTGGGCCTCAGGCCCCATCACTGTGGTTGTCATTATCTGCCAAATTTTCACTCAGGCATCACACTTGTGGTGTGGGTGGTCACAGCAAGTCAGAGCCTCCTCAGTTACATATAGACACTTAGAGTGTGAATAATTTTACCCCTTCCTCCTGGGTGGGCTAGTTCTAACGTTTTAGCATGAAGGCAAAGTCTTTTCAGTGAAAACCTTGGTGACACTTTAACAGTCAGCATGATTAGCTGAAATAAGGAGAAATGAAAATTCAAGATGTATATCCTAAACTATTCTGCCTTCTCCCAGACTACTCACTCAAGCTCAAGTCATGGGACACAGTGAAAAAGAAAGAACGAAAGGAAGGTGCATTCTCTCTTTTCAGAGTTTCCTCTTCTTTGGTTTCATGGCAGAGGACCACAGATAAGCATGAGAGGGTGCCATCAGATGACAATTTTTTTTAATTTAAATTTTTATTTTTTTAGTTTGTTTTGCTTTACAATACTGTATTCGTTTTGCCATACATTGACATGCGTCAGCCACGAGTGTACATGAGCTCCCAAGATGACAATTTTAAGCAGCCTTTTCTTATTCCCCAAGAATTGTCTAAGAATAGTCTTTTTGACCCAGAGAAAGAAATAATTCTGAAGAGAGATCTTCATTTTCTTGTACCCAGAAGTATGTGAGCCCTCTGTGGTCTCTGCCCTATCTCTCACAAGCGCCTCAGCTACCGAACAGCGACTGTAGATCATAGGCTCCCAAGGGCAACAAGTCACTCAAGTAGAATCAGAAGGCACGCAGTCTCCTAGGCACCTCCAGTGCTTGTGCTCGTCTCCTGTAGCTCTCAGTCCCAGCACGTATGGGTCATAGAGAGGTATACCAGAAGGCTGGGTTTTATTTCAGACCCTTTCTTTGTTATAGAGACTTGCTGTAGGTGGACATAGAAGGACAGTGAAAGGAGATACTTTGTGAAGCCTCTCTGGAGCTCCCCACACTCCCAGGCCTTGTCTTTGGGGCCCAGAGCCTATCTGAGAAATCAAGGCTGATGGTGGGACTTGAGTCCAATGAGACACTCACTCTGTGCCCCTCTCTGGATACTTTTCTAGGGTTCCTTCAAGGAACAAATATGACAGTCATTTCTTCATTAATTTGTTGGGAGATAATAGTGTGTCAGGTAACTGAGATGTAAAACAAACTGAACAATATACACCTAAAATTCAAGCTGAGTCCTTATAATCAGTTGCAGTTATTGATTATCTTTTTCTCCTTAGTCTTCACAGCTGAACTGCTCGAAGTGTCCTTTAAACTTAAGTCCAGCATTGTAACATGTATGATATCATAAGGGAAACGGATTGCCGGTCTAGGTTCGATGCAGAAGGCTTGGGACTGATGGGCGGGGATGATATGGAGGGATGGTGTGGGGAAGGAGGGGGAAGGGGGGGGCTCCGGATTGGGAACTCAGGTACACGTATGGCTGATTTATGTCAATGTATGGCAAAATGAGTACAGTATTGTAAAGCAAAACAAACTAAAAAATAAAAATTTAAAATTAAAAAAAAAAATAAAGCATCAATCCTTCAGCAAAAAAAAAACAAAAAACAAACTTAAGTCCAGAGTTAATGACTGTCCCAGCAAGAGGTTTACAACAGTGTTCTTGGGCTCTGCCTCCAGTCCTCTTAAGTAAATCAAAACCCACCTTTCAAAGAGCTGCCTTGCTCTCTTTTCTTTGCCTCTCAAGGTTCTGGATTAAAGAGGTTCCAAAATATCAATGAACTGTCCCTTCTCCTTCAGTGTTTCTTTCCCCTAATGGGTTGAGTCCCCTAAGATAATGAAGCCAAAGAACAAGTGAGTGAATAAAGGAAATGGACACTTGGTTTATAGCAAATGAGTAAAGCAGAAGTTAGAAGAGGTAGGAAATGAAAGAGAACCTTCCTTCTGTCACCTCCCTCTGACTCCTGAGGTCTTGCTCTATGGCTCTCCCTGACAGGAGTGCTCCCTGAGGCTCTGAATGGCTAAGGGATGGTCTTAGCCTGTACTTGGTCTAGTAACAATTTTCATTGTTAACCAATTTTACAGTAAACAAAATTATTCTTCAAGGAAGTACAGTTCAAACACTCCGCAGAGCCTACTTAGGTAAAAGAGTTTTAAAACAGCCAAACTCCAGCCTCCTTGACCCCAAACCTCACTGCATTGGCATTGATGTGCTTTTCTGCCAGTCTAAAATAAAAGGAAATGCCCCAAGTATGGTGCAATAAAGAGCATTAGAAATATATTCTCTGGAATGGGAAAGGGTTTCTTGCAGTTAAGCATTTGGGAAGAGAACCCCAGGTGAAAAAGGCAGTGAGAGCAAAACTAATCAGAAGTCAAGGTAAGCAGACACGGCAAGAGCAAGTTAAACATAAGGGTACATTTGCTGCAGAATCTGCATAATCATACAGCAAATGCCATAAGAATCTTTAGAAAGAAACTCTTTAGTTGGAATCTCCCATTAGCATTTATAATAGTCTCACAGGCCAGTGAATCAGTATGCTGCTGCTGCTGCTAAGTCACTTCAGTCGTGTCTGACTCTGTGCGACCCCATAGACGGCAGCCCATCAGGCTCCCCCATCCCTGGGATTCTCCAGGCAAGAACACCAGAGTGGGTTGCCATTTCCTTCTCCAGTGCATGAAAGTGAAAAGTGAAAGTGAACTTGCGCAGTTGAGCCCGACTCTTCACGACCCCATGGACTGCAGCCTACCAGGCTCCTCTGTCCATGGGATTTTCCAGGCAAGAGTACTGGAGTGGAGTGTCATCGCCTTCTCTGAGCAAATCAGTATATCTGACTTTAAAAAGCCTCATATCCTTTAATATATAGATCATTCTTGGTTTAAGTGCTGAAAGTTAGTAATTTTGTATTCACTTAATGACTTTAAAATCACCAATTTACCATTGGTGGTCTAACATTAATTAATACCAAAATAAAGGAGGTCCCTTAAACAGCTCTCTCTTGCTCCAATCAAATATATTTTCCATTGACTACATATCGAGTCATGATGCAAAGTACATCATAAGAAATGCTGGGCTGGAAGAAGCACAAGCTGGAATCAAGATTGCCAGGAGAAATATCAATAACCTCAGATATGCAGATGACACCACCCTTATGGCAGAAAGTGAAGAGGTACTAAAAAGCCTCTTGATGAAAGTGAAAGAGGAGAGTGACAAAGTTGGCTTAAAGCTCAACATTCAGAAAATGAAGATCATGGCATCTGGCCCCATCACTTCATGGGAAATAGATGGGGAAACAGTGGAAACAGTGACAAACTTTATTTTGGGGGGCTCCAAAATCACTGCAGATGGTGACTG